>WEDG01001603.1:0-127295 GCA_017591395.1 Schistocephalus solidus
GCCGTTCAGGATCAATAATCTAAGACACTACGGGCTAAAATGTTGATGACATCTTTGCAATTGCCACAGAGGAAAGCAAAATCTAGACACTCTACATACTGCAAAACCAAACACCGCATCAGCATCAGTATCAGCATATTTGAGGGAGATGTAGGTGAGTCACCCTTTGAATTCCCCTATTTGTACATACGAGTTGTGGTATCAAAAATAGTAGTCTCGATATGTTGGCGAGGCCAACATAGTGGAACAAAGTTGAAAAAGAGCAGACAGTGAAAACTCCCGGTGATATTTAGGAGACTGTCGCCCTTGGGAGGGTCCAACGGGGCATTTCGAGGTCACATGATGCCCATTGCTGATTGCAGCGTCCGTTGAGGGATTTCAAAGGTTGAAATAGATGTCCAGATCATCCTCGGTCCATTGCGGTTCGAACCAGGGATAACGTTCATACACCTCATGGACGACGGACGCTGCAGGTCCAGCTGATGCGAATACTCACGGTGTCACCAAGGTGTAAATAAGTTAAGCATCGAGACCTCGAGGACCCCAGCATGGGAGTAATGGGAGAATGCAAGCCCTCAAACGAAAATAACAAACAAGGAAATGTTACTCAACATAACTAGTAGTATCATTAATGCCTACTTTATGACGTCACACTTGTAGCTTAAGTTAGTGTTGTAGTCGCACCATTATATCGATCTAACTTTTCGCTTAAAACCTCCAGGAGTCCGACATTACAACATCCAGAGGAAGACTATTCCAAGCTTCTACTACTCTTTTGGAGAAGAAGTACTTCCGAGTGTCTAGCCTTGCTCCAGTCACACGTAATTTGAGAGGATGACCTCTCAAAGTTCGTTGTTTTTGCTAACTCGAAGAACTCTGGCACCAGACAACAGTCCTGGATGCGTAGTATGCGGACTGTTAGTATCAGGTCGAAGCGTCGATACGCATAGGAAAGAGATCTATAGACTCGACCACCGTGTTTGTATAAGAGCTGAGACTCGACAGCTGTGTTTCATAAGTAGTGAGCTATGTCCAAGGACAGGTTTGGTTGCTCGCCTTGGACCTTTTCGAGGATGCTGATGTCCTTCGCCGCCCAGGTCTCCAAGCTTGGATAGCGGACTCCAGCGTGGCCGCACGAATGTTCCGGAAGACTTTAGCGAAACAGTCGGTAGCGAAGGCTGCAAAAGCTCGCTTTAACGAGGTACAGAATCGACATGGCTGACTTCGCTACCTTTTGCGCAATGTAGGAGGGGTTAAGCGAAGGCGATCCAGACCTGTCCTTTGGACATCCACTTCTTCAATGGAATGCCATTCAGACTGTAATCGTACGGTTCGAAGGATTGCTTTTCCACTGTATGATGTGCACTTGCTCTCATTAAACGGCAAAGAGCCAGTCAATGACCATTTCTGAGTCGATTTGCTCCGCTCTGCAAGTTCTCTTCATCAGCCGCAGTTTGAATGACGCGCCAAAGTTTGAGATCATCGGCAAACATGGCAATATCGCAGTCCAGTTCGTTGGCACAATCGCTGATGTAGACAATGAACAGATAGGGCCGAGAACAGAGCCTTGGGGAACACTCACTCTCAACCTCAATCCTTGGTCGACTGTTTGTCGCTGATATGCACAGCTTCAGAGCGGCCAGTTAAGAAGTTTTCTATCCATGTCAGAAGTCTCACCTCTTACGCCTATGCGGTTGAGTTTATAAAGAAGGCGGTGGTGCGGGCACGCTATCAAAAGCCTTTTTGAAGTCTATATAGACTGCGTGCACCGTATTACCACTATCGACCGCTTCAGTCCAACGTTCTAAACAGTAGAGCAAATTTGTGACGCAGGATCTACCTCTACGGAAACCGTGCTGGCATCGATAGCAGATTGTTATGTTCGAAGAACTGTATTAGTTGTTGCTTAATTATTTTTTTCCATGATTTTTGCAGCAAACTGGAAGTTAGGCTGACCGGTCGATAATTGTTAGCAGAGGCTCGGCTTCACCCTTATAAAGCGGCGTAATCCATGCGGATTTCCAGTCGGCTGGTAGACTTCCGGTCTGGAAGGATGCTTGGAAAAAGCGTAGAGAGTGGTTTTGCCAACTCTCTCGCGAGTTCTTTCAACAGCTTGGCAGGTACTTCATCGGGACCCGGAGACTTGGATTCCTTTAACCCCAAAAAGTTCCTTTGAGGACAGTAGTCTCGGTAAAATTAACAGTCTCGACTATTGTATCCACTTCGAAGCCATCGGTAGGGTGATCGTATCTCGTTTCCTCGTAGAAACCGACTGGAAAAATTCCGAAAGATGATTAGCCTTCGCACCGTCTTCAGTGAGGTCTATGCCCTCGGCGGTCCTCAGCAGGGTATTGGATCCTTGTTCCGTGTATTCTGTCTGAGGTAACCGTAAACAGTTTTCTGGGTTAACGGTGGGTCTCGGTTCAGCAGGTCCACTTCGAAAGCCTGTCTTGTTCTAAAAATAAGGACTTGACCCGATTTCTCTGCATTTTATACGCATTTAGAGATGCTAGGAGTTCCGTCCGTAAGCGATTTTTCTCAATCTCCGCTTTTTGTTAACTTCGAATGGTTTAGAGTCAAGAGCTAGTCTGTTATTGACGTTCGAGGGTACCCATTCATTTGACAGAGGGGTAGAAACGTCTCGCGGTCGATTCGAAGGGATAGGTACTTCCAATCAGATGCGAGCGCAGTCGATTCCGGTGTGGTCTGCCGAATAATTAGACTTAGTTGACTGATTGCTAAAAAGGTGAAAATAGATTAGGAGCAAAGAAGAGTTCAACGGTAAGAAACTTTCAATGCAGTCACAGTCTTCATATTTGTATTATACATCATAGTGTTGATTATGTTTGATCTAGCTGTATGTACCCGGCTAGTACCATTCGTTTCAAAGCTATATCATCAAACCCAGACGTGCGGCTCATTGCACATTCGAATGACATAGAGCATAAATGATGTTAAAAAATGGAAAAACATACTACTAACAGACAGAGATAAAAATAAGTTTTTGCAAGTTAGTTTTTAAAGCAAATTGTTTTACTAATCATAAAAATTATACAAAATAAAGACGCTATCCAAAAACATTTTAAAATGTGTAAGTCATAATTTTTTAAAATAGTTTTAAAGATAGAAAAAGCTGCTTTTAGATAATGGATATAAATCATTAATTGAGAGCCCTTGTGCCTAGCCAGAAGATAAGCATTTATGAGTCTGTAGGTCACTAACCACCACTTATAGCTTGCCCATAACCAGAGGGTGTAACACATAACCAGATGATAAGATTCTTAATCTCTTTGTGCATTGCAGGTCGTCAGTAGGTGGTTTATAAAAAGGACATGAAATAACTAATCGTGGGAGATTCTGGCCTGAGTATCCGGTTCTAGTGATGGCTATCACCGCACGCAAAGTACGTTTGATTTTCAGCTTGACTTCTAGGTGCAGATAATACAGCTCATCGGGAGAACTCAGGATTGAAGCAGCTATCACCAACAGTAACTGCCACGTTAGAGCCCTTTCGGCCCGAATTCTATGTTGAAGAACTGAGTTGAATAATGCCCTATCTTATTCAAAAATAGATGTGTGCTATTATTTAATTCAGTATAATTCAGTATATATAACGGAGATAGGCAGAGCCTTTGAAAACCCTATTTACAGATAGACGCTAGCAAAACAAGCAAATGTTACATGGCGATAGTCGTTTTTAGTATATCAATCATTGCTGTCGACTAAATATATGTTCATCAAGTAAAAAAATGCATCAAGTCTTCTTTTTAAACATTTCAACGCTTTCAGCCTGAACAACTGAGGCTGGCAGCTTGTTCCATTCGTCAATCACCCGTTGGGAAAAAGAAGTTGGCCCGCACTTCAAGTTTGGCGTGATTTCTTTTTCAGTTTGTATTGGTGACCTCGGAGACTTGTCATGTTTGCCAATTCAAAAAAAGTTGGCCATCTGAAGAGCACAATCAACTCCTCTGACCAGTTTGAAGACTAAGATCATATCCCCTCTGTATTGCCTATAAGAGAGAGGAAAAATTTTTAAGTCTTTCTAGGCGGCCCTCATAGGGTAGGCATTCCAATCCGCTGACTAGTTTCGTTGCTCTCCGTTGAACTTTTCTCCAGCAGAGCGTAGTCATGTTTCGTCCAAGGGCGCCACGCCTGAACGCAATATTCCAACACCGGCCGGATAAATGTTCCATAAACGCGCCCAAAAAAAGCTCTCCGTCAAAAATTAACGAAGGACCTCCTGATTGCGCCTAAGATACACATAGCTTTCTTTTGCGATATTCGCACAGTGCGACGATGGTTTGAGAGTTGGTGTTATCCATATACCCAAGTCCTTTTAGAATATTTACCTCCTGGAGTTGGTGACCACTGATGGAGTACTGGTATTCAAACTCAATCAGCCTTCTGGAACTAGACCGCAGTCGGATTATTTGGCATTTGTTAAGATTAAGGTTCAGCAGCCACCATCACACCATGTTTGCAAGCGATCTAAGTTTTTGTTGTAATTTTCGCGCATCCTCCGGTTTTTTTCAATCGAGTTCCATAACTTCAAATCGTCAGCGAACATTACCTTCTCGCATGTCAGACAATCCAGGCAGTCGTTTACGTATATCAGAAACAAAAATGGGACCCAGAACGCTGCCCCTGCGGAACTCCACTGTGAACGGTTTCCCCAGTGAGACTTGGTGTCTCCGATACAAACACGCTGGCGCCTGTCTGTGAGAAAGTCGGCCAACCATTTGAGTAGGTTGCCAGTCACACCCATTTGACGGAGCTTTAAAGATCAGACGTTTGTGTGGAACCCCTGTCAAAGGCTTTGCTAAAGTCAATGTAGACTGCATCGACTGACAAACCCATTTCTAATGATTTTTGTCCAACTTTCCATGGATGTGAGCAAGTTTGTGAGGCAGGATCGACCACTTCGAAATCCATGTTGATATGAACTTAGCAAGTTATTCTCTTCAAGATGCCTCATCAGTTCCGTTTTTAATAATCTTCTCCATCATTTTGCAACAGATACTTGTGAGGCTGACTGGTCGGAAACCGTTTGGTGATGTCCCTCTCCTCCCTTTATAGATGGGGGTTATGTTGGCTATCTTCCACTCGGTAGGCAGAGCCCCCGCCTCCATCGAACTTTTCAAATATCTTGAGAGCGGAGAGGGCCAGCTGTTCTGTGAGTTCATTGAGAACTTTTTGCGGATATACCATCTGGGCCAGGTGATTTAGTGGGCTGTAGCTGTTTCAGAGTTTTTTTCTTACTGTGTCCATTGGGAACGACACCGTGCTTATTTTGTTTGTAGATGTGGCAGTACTGTAGTATTCATCCTCGTCAAAAAAATGGTTCCTCGGTATACACGGACATAAAGAAATTGATAAGAGGCAGGTCTTATCAGAGTTATCAGTTAACCTGTTTCCCTGATTGTCTTTAAGACAAGGAATGCAGTCGCGATTTCGTTTTGCCTTATTAACGTAAGCATAAAACCTTTTCGAATTTCTTGGTATGTCTTTGACTATTTCTGACTCAAAGTTTGATCTTTCTTTTCTCAGAAGATTCCGACACCGATTTCGCTGTTTCTTAAAAAAGCGGAAAAATGTTCAGGGTTGTTGATATCTGGCATATGTTCTCCACAGTCTTCTTTCTTCTTGAGATTCCTTTTTATTTCCGATGTCACCCACTCGGGTCGGGAGACGCATGATCGCCTTTAAGTGGGCAGAATTTCTACCAACTGCTGAATCAATTTACTAATGAAGAACCAGGCAGCATTTGGGTCAGGTACATGTGCAGGGCTCCAGTCTATCCCATTCAGTAATTCTTTTATTTTGGGATAATGCCCTTTCCATACATTTCTCTGCCTAACTGCACGATGTTTAGGGTACAGAAAAATGACTGTACTCCCAAGCAAGAACACAATGATCACTTCGTCCAAGCGGCACGTAAGAACTTAATGCAAGGATGCAATTGTCGTCTCTACTAATGATTAGATCCAAACAGCTTGACTGCTGCCCATTTTCGGAACCGGGTCTTCATTGTGACATGTTGGGTAAGAAACTCGTCATTTACCAACTGAAGTAATTTCTGTTCGAATGAATTTTTCCGACGCGAACAGTACATTGACACCCAATCGATATCGGGAGCGTTGAAATCTCCAAGTATTAATAAATGTTTGCTACGGCAGATTTGCTTTACCTCTGTGATGAGTGCTTCGTCCGTGTCCGTTCGCTGACCTGGGGGTCATATACCACGGCAATATGGAGGTCTGGTTGGTTTGGGACTTTCAGTTTACAACAAAGTATTTCGCAAGACGAGATCCTATTTGGCGAGGGCCCATCCGGAATGAAAGTCAATGCCTTCTCGTATAAACATTGCGATTCCACCACCCCCTACGTCCGTTTCTATCCATGCGGATAAGCTGAAAACCGTCTATTCGGACTTCTGTGTCTGCGATTTGTTCATTTTAACCATGTTTCAGTTAGAGCTATGAAGTCAGGGTTGTAAAATGGTCCACGACCAGTTTAATTTCATCCATTTTTGTTCAATAGACTCTGCACATTTGTGTACATCATTTTAATCTTGTTTTCCTTTGCCCTCGATTTCTGAAGATTTTTTTAGTTCTTTCTTCCACATGGAGATTTTCTGCTGGATATTTCACAAGATATATCCAGTCTCCTGTCTGGGTTCAAATCTATAGGCATTTGGTAGGGCTTTTTGACCGGCGTGGTTGCCGTCAATTTCACCGGATGTTCCCATAAAAACGAGCGCACCGTTTTTGACTATTTTGTTGTCTACTATTTTCAAGTTTTGTTCCCCTCGTATTGACGTCTTTTCAATTCTGCTACCAGTGTCCTCATTTTCATCCGATCGGTGGGAGAGTAATCCGGCTGAAAAAAACTCCACGATGATTCTTTTCGTAGTTGGGACTTTCGAGAGAGCAATAGATCACTCTGCTGTTTACTCCCCAAAAACGACTTTTTAATGGTCTTGGTCGAACCTCATGCGTTTCATTTGTAACGAGAGGCCCCAATCGAAAGATCTTTTTGATGTCGACTGTCACACCAGTTTCTTGCGTATCATTCAATAAATTTTGGAAATGTCAGCAGATCCTGTTTTTACCCTTTCTTTTGGCGTTTCCCAGTAGCCTCGGAGACTCCCTGAACTACCAGACAAAACATGACCTGTCAGGGAAAAACTCGTTTCTGCATCCCTGCTTTCTTTTAGTGATTGAAGGTTGAATCATACCCTTTGATACAGTCTTTAATACTGTGTTCAAATTTGTCTTCATCGGTGAGCCTGTTGGTTCATTTGCAGACATCTCTATGGACCTTTCAAACTGCGTGAGTTCTCCCTGACAATGCGTTTGCACGAATAGCACCCTGGGAAACCTGCATTTTGGTTTATGGCATCCAGGTTCGTCGATAAGTCGTAGGCCACTTCTTCCGCCATTACTTTGCTGGCTACCATGCCCCTGCTTTCATTGTTGTTCGATGGACATGTTAAAGAGCATGCTGCTGTCGCTCGTCCGTGGCAGTAAAGAAACCTTTATGATTACTGTTTTTCTTGACTCTTTTCAGAGACCGTCGATCGCTGATTTACTTTTTGTGCAGTCGGATTCTATGTGCACTAGATTTCCCGAACCTGGGGAAACGCAAGACATAATTTCCTCCTCGCTTATTTTTTCTTTTCTGGTCATCTGTATTTCAACTGACTCAGAGGTTTGTTCTAATGACTTGTTCTTTTTCTCTTTTTGTTTCGCTTAATGTTGTACGCCTATTGACTTCTACCGTTTCCTTTTGCGATGATTAGCGTCTAGCTCGTTGATGTTTTTCGAGCTCACTTTGCATCGTGTTTCGGCGAGTTAATTTTATTATGTTTTATGAGGACTGATATTATTTCCGATAGGAGATCGAGGTCTCCTTCTAATCCCTTCAAACTCTGGTTGTGAGTCCTCGGCATCCATCACAGTGTGCCAGCCCTTCACCGTTTAGCTTAGCTTTGGTAATGTTCAGTAGTTTACTCGCTTTTCTTCATTATTGCTGCTTTGTGGTTCTTCTCGGTCTGCTGAGAGTGACTTGAGTATTTCTGGTAAGTGTTTTGTCACATGAAATCGAAAAACGGTTTACAAAAGATAGAGAGATCACTATTTTTGCAGTGTATACTATTTGTTTTTTCTGCTGCCTTCGGGCTGGCTGAGCGGTCAAGAGCATCGGTAGCTAATCGAGAGGTTGGTGTTTCGAGTCCCGACTGAAGCGGTGAATAATTTTCGCATGGTCGGGCCGAACATTAGCGTTTCCCTCATGCCAGCAAGATTCTACGAGGATGCATTAAGTTTTAAACGGCTAGCTTAAATCTATCAAGCGAATAGTTTACTGAGCACTAAAAGAAGTGCTTTTTCCGAACCGAATTCACTATCGAATGTTACATACGAAGCAGATGAATGATGCAACCTTCTGAAGTGATCCAATGACAATCATTCTGTTTAGTCCTGACTTTGGGGAACAGATTATTGGCCAAAAAGTCGAGCTTTCGAGACGAGCGAATTTCAAACGGAGGTCCAACGACGCCGCAATAGAAAACAATATGAGCAATAAATGCGCCTATTCGTTCAAAACCACTTTAAAAACAATAAATGATAGGAAGAATATTCAGGAACGACTCAGCCAGCTTTCAGAGGTCAAAGGTCCTGATAACTCAGATCTTCAAGGGGTTTTGCACTTTTGGTCTCACTGAGCGGTTGACAGTATTTATTGGTGAAGAGGCTGTTTTTATCAAGTCGACGTAGCGATGCAAATTCCAAATCTACGCTGATGTCGTTTTGAAATTCTCGCATGTAATTCGGCTATTTCTAATAGAAATTTTGCAGGGCATTCCATATTGTCGCGTATCTTATGGAATAGAAGTTGGATCGTTGGGCCTTTTTGAATTTCGGAATTTTTATAATATTTTCTGAATTTCTAGTGTCTCGGGGACCGTTTTTGATTTGTTAGTAAATTCATTCTGAGAATATCTTGGTCGTGTGTGATTTTGAATAGAAAAGTGCAGAACCATTTTGAGTCTCTGCATCCAGACGGGAAAAGTTGAAGACCATATCTATCGTATAAAGTTCCATCGTATGAGCCTTGAAAGGCATCACATTTTAGATAAGGATCTGGTAAAGCATCTTTGAATGGCTTCTAGTTTCTTTTCGGCCATCTGATGGCATAATGCCAAAAAATTCGAGCAGTAATCCAAGAGAGGTAAAACGTACATTTTTATATAGTCTTGTCTTTAGGGCAGGTGAGGAGAAATTTTTACAAATGAATCCGCATATGTCTAGTGGCTTTTGCGATATTTGTTTAACGTGGGGAGATAAATCAAGAGTATTTGTATAGCTAAGACCTAAGTCTTTTTATTGATGTTGTCTCGGTTATTTCCTGATTATTGAAAAATATGGGAGGAAGTTTTTGTGAACCAAAAGATCAGGAGATGACATTTACTTGGATAGAATGGCATTTTCCACAGAGTACTCAATTCGTTTAGTTTTTTAAGACCATTTTCAGTCGTTCTATGCATTCTGGCTACTGTATGCTTGTTATATGCATATGCAAGTTTTAAGTCGTCCGCATATAAAAATGTTTTAGCTGACGTTGATATAGAGGATAAGTCGTGAATGTATATAAGAAATAGGAGGGGACCTAGGATAGTCCCCTGAAGTACTCCACTACTAATATGAGATGGTTCTGAGACTCACGTTTCGAATTTGTACTACCTGATATCGGTTTTGAAAGGTAAGATTTTTAGAAAGTCAAGAAGGGGAGACCCAATCCCATGACTTTTTAGCTTCACTAGAAGCCTTTGATGGGCATACTCTTTATCGAACGCTTTTTAGGTCAAAGTATATCGTAGCTACCGTGTTTCCGTCATCTCTGTTACTTGAAACGAATTCAAAGAAGGTGAGATGGCAGGACTGACATGACTTTTTAGGTAAGAAAAGCGTGTTGAGAGGAAGGTATGAGGTTAGCGTTTGTTAGATAGTTAGCATTTGGTTTCGGAAATTATTTTTTTCTAGTATTTTTGCTATTACTGCTGTTCAGTGAACACCAATAGCTTTGTGTATCAGATCGATTCCCGTTTTTAAAGATTGGTGTAATGCTTGAGTATTTCCAGATTTCTGATACATACTATTCGATTGGAGTAAGGAGAATAGACTAGACAGCAGTATTGGAGCCTATATCATATGCTTCAGTATGCAAGGTGGGATTTTATCCGTCCCATAAGAGGTGGAATTAGAAAGTTGTCTGATAGCTTTTTGACGGTTTCTTCGCTAAAAACAGATCTCATTGAAGGTAAATGCTGTCATTTCTGTTGGGTGGGGTATCGGCTCCTCCTCAACTGAATAGTTGGCTGGAGAAGTACTTATTGAATAAATTTGCTATTTGGTTATCGTCCGTTATTACTTGTCCTGCGTCATCAATCATGAGTTGGGGACCTGGTTTTCGATTAGTGTTTCATTTGCTTCCGAAAGATCTGGGCTGTTTTTCGGAGGACTCTATTGCCCGGCGTTCCGCTGCTATGTTTTTTTATTTGCTTCCATTTTTTTCAACTAGATCATGAATTTCCCTAATTCGTCTGAGTGTGGATAAATAACTAACTGAGGGATCATGAAGTTGTTTTTTTAATTTTTAGTCTCTTAGAAAGGAAGTTTAGGAATTTTGTGACTTATATGGGGATTTCTCATCTATTAAGGTATCTCGAATTATAAAAAGAGTAGAGTATAAAAGGTTAACAGCTTCCGTCGCGGATGTCGTTAGAAGATATGAACTCCAGTCTAGTGACCTTTACATATTTGTTCATATAGTCAATGTCGAGTTTTTTTGATTTATGTTAAATGTAACTAGAATCTGATGTTACATTTATGTTTAGAGGAGCATTGTTATTATTGCCTTATGATCACTTTCAAAAGTTATGCTGTCGTAATGCGTATGAAGGGGCCAGATATCATTTGTGAGAAAAAATGTCTCGTATGTTGTTCCCTCGGGTTGGTTTATGGATTATTTGTGTCCAGTTATGGAAGAAAATTGATGAAAGCAGTTCATAGTGTCTGGTGGGGGCTGATAGTTTAGCCCAGTTTATTTCAGGACGGTTTAGATCGCCCTGCACTATCTTATATTCAAATCTGAATATTTTGATATGAGCATCTATTAGATTGGTTAGGCCAGTGTCATCATTACTACATTCTGGAGGAGTGTATAGACATCCGATAAGCATATTTGTGCGATAGGGATTTTACTGTGGCAAAGCATGCTTCGCCAGGAAAAGTTTCGTGTGAAAACATCGAAACCACTTTGTTCAATGGTAGTTTTGATGTATATCATACAGCCACCGCCTCGTTTATTAATGCGGTCTTGTCGATAGAAATTGTAGTTTGGGGACAGATAGCGAAGCATTCGATGTTAATTCATTAACCCATGTTTCCGTTAAACAAATCTATATCGGGATTATAGGGCCTCAAAACGAATGTCCTAAGTTGTGGTATTTTTATGTACTATCGATCTCGCATTAATAAGGGCTGATACTTAGGATGTCGGATAGGAAGAGCCCAGCTGTTGTGAAAAACTGATTTCTAAAACTGTCTTGATTTTGCGAGGCCAATAGAAGGAAGTGTGTAACCTTTGGAAGGTATGGTGATGCGTATGGTGAGAGATGAGGAATGGGTAAGAGTGCATGTGCTGAGAGGGTGGTGGATTTGAGTGCATGGTTAAAGTGTATGGGCTGTGGTGGTGTTAGAGAGCATGGGTTGGGAGTAGAGGCTTGCTCTCATGGGGAAACGACTTTACTGGGCGGTTATTGCAGATACCCGCTATTGTCGGGAAGGCCTGCTGCCCAGGTAACCGCTTCTGGCTAAGCCATGTTGTTACCATGTTTGAAACGGTTAGCAGGCGTTTGGTTTACTCCCATGCCAGCGCATTTGGATTTGAGGAGCTGAGGTGTTATTATAAGAGCTTATTCGTGTCTTATGAGAGTTTGGAGAAATTGGAGCACTTATATTACTTGGGTTGACATGGCTTTTGGTAGTAACGGTGTGCTCACAAAGCTTTTGCATAGGAATACTGACTGCGAGACGAATTGCTATATTTGAGCTTGAAGGATTGACACGCACGTTGTAGGATTTGTATTATTTGCTCGGTCGACATTTTTCGAGTTACTGCTGTGCCTGGTGGCAAATTCGTAGCAGCACTTTATATTGCTCATCTCATATTGCGACATGACTGATCCAGACTTGTGTCATCAAGCTGTTCGAGGGAGGTTTTAGCATTTTTGAGGTGTTTGCTCTCGTTTGACCTTTGACCTCCTGTCCTAACTGCTGAAGCAGTCGCCCGATTGGTATCTGAGTGTCAGAATAAAAATTAGGATAAACTTGCCAAATGCTGTTTCAGCAGATCTTCATCGAAATCGACGAGGCTCGTCTGGATGTGCATGCAACACTGAGATTGCCGCGCGCTTTCGAGCAGCGAGAAGTTGGTTTTAAGCGTGGTCAGTCAGCACACCAAGGTCGTTGAGGTTTCCACGTCTCTCGATTGTTGAGTAGGTGCATCTTCTACTTTCGGCAGATCCAGACGGGTCTGCCGAAAGCTAGAAGCATTTTAGTTACTTTGCTTAGTTCCAGAAGTTCAAAGATCGCCAGTGGTGAGCAGACGTTCTATGCACAAACCGGAGCTGATCTAGTTCTACAAACCCTGAACCGAACTCTGCTCACCCGAAAAGCATTCATAGGTCCAGACCTCACACCTATGCAAAGACGTGAACTTCAGACCAAAGCCACGCAGCTCAAAACAGATGTTAATCATACTTTCTCCTCAGTTGAACCTCAAGCAGGCACTTCCAACGCTGCCAACTATAATGCAAAGCGTACAAGCCAGTTTAATCAAAATGATAAACATCGTGTTTCCTTAGCCAAACCTTTGGCAAGTTTATCTAATTTTTTTATTCTGACACTCATAATACCAATCGAATAACTGCTTCAGCAGTTAGGAGAGGAGGTCAGAATCAAACAAAACGAGCACCTCAAAATGCTAAAACCTCCCTGGAACAGCTTGATGACACAAATTCTGGATCCAGTCATGTCGCAATATTAGATAGTAATATAAATGTTACTACGAATCCGCCAACTGAACAACCAGTAACAGAAAATGTCGACCCAGCAAATAATACAAATCCTATAACGTGCGTGTCAATCCCTTCAAGCTCAAAAGATAACCCAATTTGTCTCCCAGTTAGTATTCCAATGCACACCGTTACTACCAAAAAGCCAAAAAAATGTCAACCCAAGTAATATAAGTGCTCCAATTTCTCCAAACTCTCATAAGACACGAATAACCTCTTATAATAACACCTCAACTCCCTCAAATCCAAATGCATGGCATAGGAGTAAACCAACGCATGCTAACCGTTCAAACATAGTAACAACTTATGGCAACCAAAGCAGTTACCTAGGCCGGCAAACCTTCCCGACAATAACCCCAGGTATCTACAATAACCGCCCAGTAAATCCTTTCCCCATATGGGGCATAACCTCTACACTCAACCCATGCTCTCTAACACCTACACACAACCCATACACTTTAACCCATGCACTCAAATCCCACCACCCTCTCAACACATACACTCTTACCCATTCCCTCATCTCTCACCATACACATCACCATACCTTCCAACAGTTACACACTTCCCTTCTATTAGCCCATCGCAAAATCAAAACAGTTTTAGAAATCAGTTTTTTTCACAACAGCTGGGCTCTTCCCTATCCGACATCCTAAGTATCGCCCTTATTAATGCGAGATCGATAGTACATAAAATACCACAACTTAAGACATTCGTTGAAGCCTATAATCCCGATATAGTTTGTTTAACGGAAACATGGGTTAATGAATTAACATCGAATGCTTCGCTATCTGTCCCAAACTACAATTTCTATCGACAAGACCGCATTAATAAACGAGGCGGTGGCTGTATGATATACATCAAAACTACCATTGAACAAAGTGGTTTCGATGTTTCACACGAAACTTTTCCTGGCGAAGCATGCTTTGCCACAGTAAAAATCCCTATCGCACAAAAAAATATACTTATCGGGATGTCTATACACTCCTCCAGAATGTAGTAATGATGACACTGGCCTAACCAATCTAATAGATACTTTATCAAATATTCAATTTGAATATAAGATAATTGCAGGCGATCTAAACCGTCCTGAAATAAACTGGGCTAAACTATCAGCCCCCCACCAGACACGATTAACTGCTTTCATCAGTTTTTCTTCCATAACTGGACACAAATAATCAATAAACCGACCCGAGGAAACAACATACTAGATATTATTCTCACAAATGATATCTGGCCCCTACATACGCATTACGACAGCATAACCTTTGAAAGTGATCATAAGGCAATAATAACAATGCTCCTCTAAACATAAATGTAATATCAGATTCTAGTTACATTAACATAAATCCCAAAAAACTCGACATTGACTATATGAACAAATATGTAAGGTCACTAGACTGGAGTTCATATCTTCTAACGACATCCGCGACGGAAGGTGTTAACCTTTTATACTCTACTCTTTTTATAATTCGAGATACCTTAATAGATGAGAAATCCCCATATAAGTCAAAATTCCAAACTTCCTTTCTAAGAGACTAAAAAAAAATTAAAAAACACTTCATGATCCCTCAGTTAGTTATTTATCCACACTCCGACGAATTAGGGAAATTCATGATCTAGTTGAAAAAAATGGAAGCAAATAAAAACATAGCAGCGGAACGCCGGGCAATAGAGTCCTCCGAAAAAAACAGCCCAGATCTTTTCGGAAGCAAATGAAAACTAATCGAAACCAGGTCCCCAACTCATGATTGATGACGCAGGACAAGTAATAACGGACGATAACCAAATAGCAAATTTATTCAATAAGTACTTCTCAGCCAACTATTCAGTTGAGGAGGAGCCGATACCCCACCCAACAGAAATGACAACATTTACCTTCAATGAGATCTGTTTTTAGCGAAGAAACCGTCAAAAAAAGCTATCAGACAACTTTCTAATTCCACCTCTTATGGGACGGATAAAATCCCACCTTTGCATACTGAAGCATATGATATATGCTCCAATACTGCTGTCTAGTCTATTCTCCTTACTCCAATCGAATAGTATGTATCCAGAAATATGGAAATACTCAAGCATAACACCAATCTTTAAAAACGGGAACCGATCTGATACACAAAGCTATTGTGGTGTTCACTGAACAGCGGTAATAGCAAAAATACTAGAAAAAAATAATTTCCAAACAAATGCTTAACTATCTAACAAACGCTAACCTCATACCTTCCTCTCAACACGCTTTCTTACCTAAAAAGTCATGTCAGTCCTGCCATCTCACCTTCCTTGAATTCGTTTCAAGTAACAGAGATGACGGAAACACGGTAGCTACGATATACTTTGACCTAAAAAAAGCGTTCGATAAAGTACCCCCATCAAAGGCTTCTAGTGAAGCTAAAAAAAGTCATGGGATTGGGTCTCCCTTCTTGACTTTCTAAAAATCTTACCTTCAAAACCGATATCAGGTAGTACAAATTCGAAACGTAGTCTCAGAACCATCTCATATTAGTAGTGGAGTACTTCAGGGGACTATCCTAGGTCCCTCCTATTTCTTATATACATTCACGACTTATCCTCTATATCAACGTCAGCTAAAAACATTTTTTTATATGCGGACGACTTAAAAACTTGCATATGCATATAACCAGCATACAGTAGCCAGTATGCATAGAACGATTGAAAAATGATCTTAAAAAAACTAAGCGAATGGAGTACTCTATGGCAAAATGCCATTCTATCCGAGTAAATGTCATCTCCTGATATTTGGTTCACAAAAACTTCCTCCCATATTTTTTTCAATAATCAAGAAATAACCGAGACAACATCAATAAAAAGACTTAGGTCTTAGCTATACAAATACTCTTGATTTATCTCCCCACGTTAAAACAAATATCACCAAAAGCCACTAGACTATGCGGATTCATTTGTAAAAAAATTTCTCCTCACCTGCCCTAAAGACAAGACTATATAAAATGTACGTTTTTACCTCTCTTGGATTACTGCTCAATTTTTTTGGCATTATGCCATCAGATGGCCGAAAGAAACTAGAAGCCATTCAAAGATGCTTTACCAGATCCTTATCCAAAATGTGATGCCTTTCAAGGCTCATACATGGAACTATACGATAGATATGGTCTTCAACCCGTCTGGATCAGAAGACTCAAAAAAATGGTCTCACTTTTTCTATTCAAAAATCACACACGACCAAGATATTCTCAGAATGAATTTACTAACAAATCAAAACGGTCCCCGAGACACTAGAAATTCAGAAAAATATTATAAAAAAATTCCGAAATTCAAAAAGGCCCAACGATCCAACTTCTATTCCATAAGATACGCGACAATATGGAATGCCCTGCCAAATTCTATTAGAAATAGTCGAACCATACGAGAATTTAAAATAAAAATCAAACAATATTGGAATTTGTTTATCACCTTCGTCGACTTGATAAAAACAGCCTCTTCACCAATAAATACCGTCAACTGCTCAGTGGACCAAAAGTGCAAAACCCCTTGAAGATCTGAAGTTATCCAGGACCTTTGACCTCTACAAACGGCTGAGTCGTTCCTGAATATTCTTCCTATCATTTATTGTTTTTTTAAAGTGGTTTTGAACGAATAGGCGCATTTATTGCTCATATTGTTTCTATTGCGGCGTCGTTGGACCTCCGTTTGAAATTCGCTCGTCTCCAAGCTTTTTGACTTTTGGCCAATAATCTGTTCCCAAAGTCAGGACTAAACGAAATAAGTTGTCATTGGATCACTTCGAAGGTTGCATCATTCTTTGCTTCGTAGTAACATTCGATAGTGAATTCGGTTCGGAAAATCACTTCTTTTTGTGCTCAGTAAACTATTCGCTTGATAATTTAAGCTGCTCGTTAAAAACTTAATGCATCCTCGTATAGATCTTGCTGGCATGGGAAACGCAAATGTTCACGACCCGACCATGCGAAAAAAATTATTCACCGCTTCAGCCAGGACTCGAAACACCAACCTCTCGATTAGCTACTGATGCTCTTTGACCGCTCGGCCACGCCCGGGCAACCAGCAGAAAAAAACAAATAGTATACACTACAAAAAAATAACGATCTCTCCTATCTTTGTAAACCGTTTTCGATTTCATGTGACAAAAACTTACCAGAAATACTCAAGTCACTCTCAGCAGACCGAGAAGAACCGCAAAGCAGCAATAATGAAGAAAGCAGTAAACTACTGAACATTACAAAAACTAAGCTAAACAGTGAAGGGCTGGCACACTGTGATGGATGCCGAGGACTCACAACCAGAGTTTTTTGAGATTAGAAGGAGACCTCGATCTCCTATCGGAAATAATATCAGTCCTCATAAAACATAATAAAAATTAACTCGCCGAAACACGATGCGAATGAGCCGAAAAACATCAGCAAGCTTGAACATAATTATCACAAGGAAACGGTAGAAGTCAATAGGCACAACATTAAGCGAAACAAAAAAAGAGAAAAAAAGAACGAAGTCATTAGAACAAACCTCTGAGTCAGTTGAAATACAGATGACCAGAAAGAAAATAAGCGAGGAGGAAATTATGTCTTGCGTTTCCCCAGGTTCGGGAAATCTAATGCACATAGAATCGGACTGCACAAAAGTAAATCAGCGATCGACGGTCTCTGAAAAGTCAAAAAACAGTAATCGTAAGGTTTCTTGACTGCCACGGACGAGCGACAGCAGCATGCTTTTTACATGTCCATCGAACAACAATGAAGCAGGGCATGGTAACCAGCAAAGTAATGGCGGAAAAGTGGCCTACGACTTATCGACAGACCTGGATGCCATAAACCAAAAATGCAGGTTTCCCGGGTGCTATTCGTGCAAACGCATTGTCAGGAGAACTCACGCAGTTTGAAAGGTCCATAGAGATGTCTGCAAATGAACCAACAGGCTCACCGATGAAGACAAATTTGAACACAGTATTAAAGACTGTATCAAAGGGTATGATTCAACCTTCAATCACTAAAAAGAAAGCAGGATGCAGAAACGAGTTTTTTTCCCTGACAGGTCATGTTGTCTGGTAGTTCAGGGAGTCTCCGAGGCTACTGGGGAAACGCCAAAAAGAAAGGGTAAAACAGGATCTGCTGACATTCCAAAAATTTATTGAATGATACGCAAGAAACTGGTGTGACAGTCGACATCAAAAAAAGATCTTTTCGATTGGGACATCTCGTTACAAATGAAACGCATGAGGTTCGACCAAGACCATTAAAAAGTCGTTTTGGGGAGTAAACAGCAGGTAGATCTATTGCTCTCTCGAAAGTCCCAACTACGAAAAGAATCATCGTGGAGTTTTTTTCAGCCGGATTACTCTCCCACCGATCGGATGAAAAATGAGGACACTGGTAGCCGAATTGAAAAGACGTCAATACGAGGGGGAACAAAACTTGAAAAATAGTAGACAACAAAAATAGTCAAAACGGTGCGCTCGTTTTTTTATGGGGAACATCCGGTGAAATTGACGGCAACCACGCCGGTAAAAAAGCCCTACCAAATGCCTATAGATTTGAACCCAGACAGGAGACTGGATATATCTTGTGAAATATCCAGCAGAAATCTCCATGCGGAAGACAGAACTAAAAAAATCTTCAGAAATCGAGGCAAGGAAAACAAGATTAAAATGATGTACACAAATGTGCAGAGTCTATTGAACAAAAATGGATGAAATTAAACTGGTCGTGGACCATTTCCAACCTGACTTCATAGCTCTAACTGAAACATGGTTAAATGAACAAATCGCAGACACCGAAGTCCGAATAGACGGTTTTCAGCTTATCCGCATGGATAGAAACGGACGTAGGGGTGGTGGAATCGCAATGTTTATACGAGAAGGCATTGACTTTATTCCGGATGGGCCCTCGCCAAGTAGGATCTCGTCTTGCGAAATACTTTGTTGTAAACTGAAAATCCCAAACCAACCAGACCTCCATATTGCCGTGGTATATCGACCCCCAGGTCAGCGAATGGACACGGACGAAGCACTCATCGCAGAGGTAAAGCAAATCTGCCGTAGTAAACATTTATTAATACTTGGAGATTTCAACGCTCCCGATATCGATTGGGTGTCAATGTACTGTTCGCGTCGGAAAATTCATTCGAACAGAAATTACTTCAGTTGGTAAATGAGGAGTTTCTTACCCAACATGTCACAATGAAGACCCGGTTCCGAAATGGGCAGCAGTCAAGCTGTTTGGATCTAATCATTAGTAGAGACGACAACTGCATCCTTGCATTAAGTTCTTACGTGCCGCTTGGACGAAGTGATCATTGTGTTCTTGCTTGGGAGTACAGCCATTTTTCTCTGTACCAAAACGTCGTACAGTTAGGGCAGAGAAATGTATGGAAAGGGGATTATCCCAAAAATGAAAGAATTACTGAATGGGATAGACTGGAGCCCCTGCACATGTACCTGACCCAAATGCTGCCTGGTTCTTCATTAGTAAATTGATTCAGCAGTTGGTAGAGAAATTCTGCCCACTTAAAAAGGCGATCATGCGTCTCCCGACCCGAGTGGGTGACATCGGAAATAAAAAAAGGAATCTCAAGAAGAAAAAGAAGACTGTGGAGAACATATGCCAGATATCAACAACCTGAACATTTTTTTCCGCTTTTTAAGAAACAGCGAAATCGGTGTCGGAATCTTCTGAGAAAAGAAAGATCAAACTTTGAGTCAGAAATAGTCAAAGACATACCAAGAAATTCGAAAAGGTTTTTATGCTTACGTTAATAAGGCAAAACGAAATCGCGACTGCATTCCTTGTCTTACAGACAATCAGGGAAACAGGTTAATTGATAACTCTGATAAGACCTGCCTCTTATCCAATTTCTTTATGTCCGTGTATACCGAGGAACCATTTTTTTGACGAGGATGAATACTACAGTACTGCCACATCTACAAACAAAAATAAGCACGGTGTCGTTCCCAATGGACACAGTAAGAAAAAAACTCTGAAACAGCTACAGCCCACTAAATCACCTGGCCCAGATGGTATATCCGCAAAAGTTCTCAATGAACTCACAGAACAGCTGGCCCTTCCGCTCTCCAAGATATTTGAAAGTTCGATGGAGGCGGGGGCTCTGCCTACCGAGTGGAAGATAGCCAACATAACCCCCATCTATAAAGGAGGAGAGAGGACATCACCAAACAGTTTCCGACCAGTCAGCCTCACAAGTATCTGTTGCAAAATGATGGAGAAGATTATTAAAACGGAACTGATGAGGCATCTTGAAGAGAATAACTTGCTAAGTTCATATCAACATGGATTTCGAAGTGGTCGATCCTGCCTCACAAACTTGCTCACATCCATGGAAAGTTGGACAAAATCATTAGAAATGGGTTTGTCAGTCGATGCGGTCTACATTGACTTTAGCAAAGCCTTTGACAGGGTTCCACACAAACGTCTGATCTTTAAGCTCCGTCAAATGGGTGTGACTGGCAACCTACTCAAATGGTTGGCCGACTTTCTCACAGACAGGCGCCAGCGTGTTTGTATCGGAGACACCAAGTCTCACTGGGAAACCGTTCACAGTGGAGTTCCGCAGGGCAGCGTTCTGGGTCCCATTTTTGTTTCTGATATACGTAAACGACTGCCTGGATTGTCTGACATGCGAGAAGGTAATGTTCGCTGACGATTTGAAATTATGGAACTCGATTGAAAAAAACCGGAGGATGCGCGAAAAATTACAACAAAACTTAGATCGCTTTGCAAACATGGTGTGATGAGTGGCTGCTGAACCTTAATCTTAACAAATGCCAAATAATCCGACTGCGGTCTAGTTCCAGAAGGCTGATTGAGTTTGAATACCAGTACTCCATCAGTGGTCACCAACTCCAGGAGGTAAATATTCTAAAGGACTTGGGTATATGGATAACACCAACTCTCAAACCATCGTCGCACTGTGCGAATATCGCAAAGAAAGCAATGTGTATCTTAGGCGCAATCAGGAGGTCCTTCGTTAATTTTGACGAAGAGCTTTTTTGGGCGCGTTTATGGAACATTTATCCGGCCGGTGTTGGAATATTGCGTTCAGGCGTGGCGCCCTTGGACGAAACATGACTACGCTCTGCTGGAGAAAGTTCAACGGAGGGCAAACGAAACTAGTCAGCGGATTGGAATGCCTACCCTATGAGGGCCGCCTAGAAAGACTTAAAATTTTTTTCCTCTCTTATAGGCAATACAGAGGGATATGATCTTAGTCTTCAAACTGGTCAGAGGAGTTGATTGTGCTCTTCAGATGGCCAACTTTTTTTGAATTGGCAAACATGACAAGTCTCCGAGGTCACCAATACAAACTGAAAAGAAATCACGCCAAACTTGAAGTACGGGCCAACTTCTTTTTCCCAACGGGTGATTGACGAATGGAACAAGCTGCCAGCCCTCAGTTGTTCAGGCTGAAAGCGTTGAAATGTTTAAAAAGAAGACTTGATGCATTTTTTTACTTGATGAACATATATTTAGTCGACAGCAATGATTGATATACTAAAAACGACTATCGCCATGTAACATTTGCTTGTTTTGCTAGCGTCTATCTGTAAATAGGGTTTTCAAAGGCTCTGCCTATCTCCCTTATATATACTGAATTATACTGAATAATATATGTTAAATAATAGCACACATCTATTTTTGAATAAGATAGGGCATTTTTCAACTCAGTTCTTCAACATAGAATTCGGGCCGAAAGGGCTCTGACGCGGCAGTTACTGTTGGCGATAGCTGCTTCAATCCTGAGTTCTCCCGATGAGCTGTATTATCTGCACCTAGAAGTCAAGCTGAAAATCCAAACGTACTTTGCGTGCGGTGATAGCCATTCACTAGAACCGGATACTCAGGCCAGAATCTCCCACGATTAGTTATTTCATGTCCTTTTATAAACCACCTACGACGACCTGCAATGCACACAGAGATTAAGAATCTTATCATCTGGTTATGTGTTACACCCTCTGGTTATGGGCAAGCTATAAGTGGTGGTTAGTGACCTACAAGACTCATAAATACTTATCTTCTGGCTAGGCACAAGGGCTCTCAATTCAATGATTTATATATCCATTATCTAAAAAGCAGCTTTTTTTCTATCTTTAAAACTATTTTTAAAAAATTATGACAACTTTACATTTTAAAAATGTTTTTTGGATAGCGTCTTAATTTTTATGTATAATTTTTATGATTAGTAAACAATTTGCTTTAAAAATAACTTGCAAAACTTATTATTTTTTTATCTCTGTCTGTTAGTAGTATGTTTTTTTCCATTTTTTAACATCATTTATGCTCTATGTCATTCGAATGTGCAATGAGCCGCACGTCTAGGTTTTGATATAGCTTTATGAAACGAATGGTACTAGCGGTTTCATACAGCTAGATCAAACATAATCAACACTATGATATATAATACAAATATGAAGACTGTATGACTGCATTGAAAGTTTCTTACCGTTGAACTCTTCTTGCTCCTAATCTATTTTCACCTTTTTTAGCAATCAGTCAACTAAGTCTAATTATTCGGCAGACCCCACACCGGAATCGACTGCGCTCGCATCTGATTGGAAGTACCTATCCCTTCGAATCGACCGCAGACGTTTCTACCTCTGTCAAATGAATGAATACCCTCGAACGTCAATAACAGACTAGTCTTGACTCTAAACATTCGAAGTTAACAAAAAGCGGAGATTGTGGAAAAAATCGCTTACGGACGGAACTCCTACATCTCTAAATGCGTATAAAATGCAGAGAAATCGGGTCAAGGGCCTTATTTTTAGAACAAGACAGGCTTTCGAAGTGGACCTGCTGAACCGGGCCACCGTTAACCCGAAACTGTTTTACGGTTACCTCAGACAGAATACACGGAACAAGGATCCAATACCCCTGCTGAGGACCGCCGAGGGCATAGACCTCACTGAAGACGGTGCGAAGGCTAATCATCTTTCGGAATTTTTTTCCAGTCGGTTTTCACAAAGGAAACGAGATACGATCACCCTACCGATGGCTTCGAAGTGGATACAATAGTCGAGACTGTTAATTTTTACCGAGACTACTGTCCTCAAAGAACTTTTTGGGGTTAAAGGAATCCAAGTCTCCGGGTCCCGATGAAGTACCTGCCAAGCTGTTGAAAGAGCTCGCGAGAGAGTTGGCAAAACCACTCTCTACGCTTTTTCCAAGCATCCTTCCAGACCGGAAGTCTACCAGCCGACTGGAAATCCGCATGGATTACGCCGCTTTATAAGGGTGGAAGCCGAGCCTCTGCTAACAATTATCGACCGGTCAGCTTAACTTCAGTTTGCTGCAAAAATCATGGAAAAAAAATAATTAAGCAACAACTAATACAGTTCTTCGAACATAACAATCTGCTATCCGATGCCCAGCACGGTTTCCGTAGAGGTAGATCCTGCGTCACAAATTTGCTCTACTGTTTAGAACGTTGGACTGAAGCGGTCGATAGTGGTAATACGGTGCACGCAGTCTATATAGACTTCAAAAAGGCTTTTTGATAGCGTGCCGCACCACCGCCTTCTTTATAAACTCAACCGCATAGGCGTAAGAGGTAGACTTCTGACATGGATAGAAAAACTTCTTAACTGGCCGCTCACAAACTGTGCATATCAGCGACAAACAGTCGACTAAAGTTGAGGTTGAGAGTGGTGTTCCTCAAGGCTCTGTTCTCGGCCCTATACTGTTAATTGTCTACATCAACGATTGTGCCAACGAACTGGACTGCGATATTGCCATGTTTGCCGATGATCTCAAACTTTGGCGCGTCATTCAAACTGCGGCTGATGAAGAGAACTTGCAGGCAAACTTAAATCGACTCCAGAAATGGTCAAATGACTGGCTCTTGCCGTTTAATGAGAGCAAGTGCAACATCATACGACTCGGGAAAAGCAATCCTTCGAACCGTACGATTTACAGTCTGAATGGCATTCCATTGAAAGAAGTGGATGTCCAAAAGGACCTTGGAGTCTGGATCACGCCTTCGCTTAAACCCTCCCTACATTGCGCAAAGGTAGCGAAGTCAGCCATGTCGATTCTGTACCTCGTTAAACGAGCTTTTGCAGCCTTCACCACCGGACTGTTTCGCTAAAGTCTTCGGAACATTCGTGCGGCCACAGCTGGAGTCCGCTATCCAAGCTTGGAGACCCTGGGCGGCGAAGGACATCAACATCCTCGAAAAAGGTCCAAAGGCGAGCAACCAAACTTGTCCTTGGACATGGCTCACTGCCTTATGAAACACGGCTGTCGAGTCTCAATCTCTTTCCCTTGCACTATAGACAGCTTCGGGGTGACCTGATACTAACATTCCGCATACTACGTATCCAGGAGTGTTGTCTGGTGCCAGGGGATTTCTTCGAGTTAGCAAAAACAACGAACTTGAGAGGTCATCCTCTCAAATTACGTGTGACTGGAGCAAGGCTAGACACTCGGAAGTACTTCTTCTCCAAAAGAGTAGTAGAAGCTTGGAATAGTCTTCCTCTGGATGTTGTAATGTCGGACTCCCTGGAGGTTTTTAAGCGAAAGTTAGATCGATATAATGGTGCGAGCTACAACACTAACTGAAAGCTGCAAGTGTGACGTCATAAAGTAAGGCATTAATGATACTACTAGTTATATTTGAGTAACATTTCCTTGTTTGTTATTTTCGTTTGAGGGCTTGCATTCTCCCATTACTCCCATGCTGGGGTCCTCGAGGTCTCGATGCTTAACTTATTTTACACACCTTGGTGACACCGTGAGTATTCGCATCAGCTGGACCTGGCGTCCGTCGTCCATGAGGTGTATGAACGTTATCCCCTGGTTCGAACCGCAATGGACCGAGGATGATCTGGACATCTATTTCAACCTTTGAAATCCCTCAACGGACGCTGCAATCAGCAATGGAGCATCATGTGACCTCCGAAATGCCCCCCGTTGGACTCCCTCCCAAGGGCAACAGTTTTTTTCTCCTAAATATCACCGGGAGTTTTTTTTCACTGTCTGCTCTTTTTCAACTTTGTTCCACTATGTTGGCCTCGCCAACATATCGATATACTATTTTTTGATACCACAACTCGTATGTACAAATAGGGAATTCAAAGGTGACTCACCTACATCTCCCTCAAATATACTGATACTGATACTGACTGATACTGATACATTATTTCCCTGATACATTCATCTTCATTCTGTATAGCTGTTTTAACTTCATTGTTGCTACTTCAAAACCTTGGAAAACAGGTTTTTTTTACTTTAAACAAACTCGTCATTTCAACACTGCTATTTAAGCAAACAAACAAACCAAAGCTTAAGTGTTTAATGAAAAGAGGAGTTTGTTTTAGGTTTTTTCCTGTGTTCTAAGGATTTGACGGTGCCAAGCAGTGCCAAATCAATAAACCTATTATTATTATATATACGTGGACGATTTTCTTAGGGATCTGGAACGTGAAGCAGCAATGTTTGCCGATGACATTAAAATCTGGAATGTAATCCAGAGCCCTGCCGACGAAGACAAACCACAGATCAACTTAACTCGGTTGGAGGAGTGGTAGAATAATTGGCTTTTGCGGTTCAACGTCGATAAGTGTACAATATTTCGTTCAATCATTCCATCCGAATCAGCTGACAGTAGAAGCTACTTTCTCCACAGTGAAGCCATAAGAGACGTGGAAATCCAAAATTACCTTGTTGTGCTGACGACCACCACCTTGAAACCATCTTATTTATGTTCGAAGTTGGCGAAGAGCGCAATGGCTCTGTTGCTTGCTATCAGACGAGCCTTTTTGGATTTTGATAAAGATCTCTTCGTGAAAACTTTTTGGAATATTCTGTACAAGTCTGGAGGCCCTGAACAGTTCAATATCAGAACTGCCTTAAAAATATACAGAGGAGAGCCACCAAAATGGTAAGAAGTCAAAGCTCCTTGCCATATCCAACGCGCCTAATGAATCTTAATCTGTTGCCTTTGAGTTATAGGCAAATGCGTGGTGATCTCCTGCAGACATTCCGCATAGTGCAGGGATTGGATTGATGCCTGGAATTCTCGGACTTCTTTGATTTTCTGCCACGACCCATCTCCGAGGTCACCCATTGAAACTGCGCATCCAGCAGGCAAGACTGGATGCGTGCAAGTTCTCCTTCTCTGTCAGAGTGGTTAAACCATGGAATGCCCTCCCCGAAGACGTTGTGATGTCACCAGCGCTGGAAATCTTTAAAAGGAGCCTTGACAGTTTGATTGTTCCAAAAAGAGCAAGAGCGATGAGGAATTTATCTTAAACCTTGATAGTCACGCACCATTTGTCATATTTTATGATCGCCTTTGAACTTTTGCAGCCCACATGGTTTCTCTGTATACCGCACTTAATTTCACGTTACAAATAGGGTACTCAGAGGCCTTTGCCTATTTCCCTCAATAAATCGAATTCAATTTACATGTCAATGAACATCTCCTTCAGGAAACACCTTTAGAGAGAATTAAGTAATCGACAAAGTGAACTCAAATACACTGAATAATATCAAATTTCCTCCGGATGCGTACGTAAAACAGGACGTAACACCATGAGCAAGTAACCTCTTGCGCAGATCAGGCACTATATATTGAAGGCACCACAACAGTTTAGTTAAAGCTTAGCAGGCATGGAGCACAAAATCACAATTTCCTAACCATATACCGATGGCGCATTCAAGTTTAGGTGCTAATGAGGCCATGCTCAACTTAATAAAAAAACACAATGAAGAGGGTTTCAGCGAAAGAATTGTAAGACACTGAGGTTCCTCCGTTCTTCAACATTTGAAAAGTGCTACCCATCATGAAGTTATTGGAAAGAAAAATATTATACTTTCTTCTTTGGTGCTTCTGATATGAAGTCATTGGACCGCATACCTATCAAGAAACAGGAAAGGACGAAAAAATACAATAAAATTAATTTAACATGATCTCTAAAAAAAACAAGAAAAACTGCAAGCATAAAGTGAAATGCGTCCAAGGACTTTTATTAGACTGAAGTTTATGCGGAAACACAAGATAGTAGTTGACGTCTTTCCCGCTTTTTCATTCACTAGTCCCTCTTTATCTTGCATTACAGTTTTACTGATGATGAATTTGTCGTGTAGTTTAGGCCGTTACGGTTTTTTCGTTTGTTAAGTGACGTATACACGTGTGCCCAAAGGCGTACGTACACAGACAATTGTCTGTAGACACGTGTATGGCAGGAAAATGGTTCGATATATATAAAATGAATAAAACCGATAGAAAATAAGTTCAATCGCCAAGGTGTACCTAACTACACAAAAATTACGGTTGCGTACTTAACTGCTCCGTCAGGTTGCGCTGTCATCGTCGGAGTGCATTCGTGGACTGAAATTGGAGGTGTCAGCGCTTAAGCGACGTTTACGTCTGAAATGCGGCAAAACAGGATCGCGGTTCATAAAAAATAAACAGTAATTTCGGTCTAAAATCTCTTTTGTTGCATATGGGAAATGAGGCCGGACCTCTAAGATCGTGGTTAAACGACAGTCTGTCTAGGTGCACATTTCCACCTGAGCGTAAAAATGACCAATCAAAACGTGGGAATTTACCTGCGGCCAGTTTTGCACCTCTGTTGTTCACTGGTTTACGCAGTATGCAGTCCTTCCAAGGCCCAGAAAAGTCAAACCATCACTAGTGATTCATGCAGTTCCTAGGCCCAGGCATTTCCAGCCTACTTATCGGTCTGTGTCCACATTTCGGTCCGCGAAGGGGCTGCGCCGAACGACAAATTTCGGAACCTAAAAAGTTTATATTTTCAGGATTTCGCGAGCACAGTCTTTGGCGTCAGCGTGTGATGGGGCACGTAATCGATATGCCTGCGCACACGTTCATCTACACATCCGAGCTTCGAGTACACCGAACAATGGCCCTTAAAAGGGTTGGGGGGGGGGCAGGGCAGGTTGAGCCGGACCGATGGCTGCACCCTATCCACAACACTCCGAGGGCAAAGTGCACTGACAGCGATATGGGGCGCATGCTGAGGAAACCAGGGCTAAAGGTACTTTAGGGCTACTTAGTATCAGGCAATTTAATGAAATTCTGCTATCAGAGTTGCTGTTGATGTACCGACCATCCAAACCGACAAGTCTCGCCAAGACCATCCTGGATTCCCACAGAGATGTACCTTGCCGATCCAGACAAAATGTTCGTCGCTGTTCGTTGTGCATTACACTATCACTAGAGCTTTTAAACTATCGGATCCTAGATAACCGACCTTAAAATATTGGTTTCCTTCTCTGCACTTTGTAATTTTGTTTAGCCTACTGTTAGGGTGGCCCGAAACATAGCAGAAAACCGCTATGCCTCAGGTTTTTCTCTCATATCAAGTACGCGCTTGAGTTAGCAATTAGCACGCCACCGGGTTATACGCAGCCCTTTGGTGTCGGTAACCCGCTATAGTTTGCCCATACGAGAACTCAGAGCCCAGCCACCGGAAAAACGCAAACCCATAAGTACGACGCCGTGACCAGGATTGAGTTGATGTCGCAGTCCGCCTGCCTTCTATTTCACGCGGTAACTGGCGTCATACCATTGGGTGATATAACATGCTTACTGGAAAACATATTCTTATCTCTTTTATTTACTTTTTAACTCATGGTTGTGATCTGTCAACTCTTTTCAGTTTGGACGTACCATGCAAAAAAAGTTTCTCTTATAACATTTCGACATATTTTTCGCATACGACCATTTGCACGTCCCTGCATTACTTCTCTTGATAACAAATTGCCGTTGCAAAGGATACAATCAATCAACTATTGTCGTGGACCGGTTTTTGTTGATTTCCGTGGAATAACTGGTCGGGCGAAGGATTTAGTTGTTTGCTAAGGATCCTCTGACACTCCGAATTTGTATAACAGACGTGGTCGAAATTGAGCTTGAACAACAATAGGTTTACCCGATCGATGATTTAAAATAACCATGTCTGTGGTTTTCTAAAGCTGAAAAAATTTCCCTCCCTGGTCGACCCGAATATGGCATTGAATATTTCATAGCCTGGAATGTAACAGTTAAGGCGGACAAATTTATGTACTGCCTCCTCTTCTGCTTCAAATGAACTCCGAATATTACCCTTAGCGAAAGCTTGTTCGCTGTCTCACGTAATTTTACTCCAGAAGTAATTTCAGTTGTGTCATGCAAATCATTTAGTCTCACGAAGCCGGCTGTCGGCTTTGACAAAATCAGACTATCTGTTCGTTCTTCTAGTAGTCTGTCTTACAGCGAGGAGTGTTGGTACCTGACTCCTATTATATACTTTGAAGAATGAGTTTAATTTCGAGCCGTCTTTGTACTACCTGGTTGGTACCTTGTACCACTGGTGGCGAACAGCAAAGGTGGAGCTAGCTAGTTCGACACCTTTTCTCCTTCAATGTCGAAGACTAAGTACAAACGTTTTAAGAGCCATCTCTTAGTCTTAACGAACTATATCGGGCCAGGTTTTTAATCGACTTTTTCGACGCTTCCGGGTTAGCAGCCGCCCTGGATCAAGGACAGCAGCAGTCAGCTCCTAAGATGGACGACGGACACGTTCCCAAACCATCCCAGTTGTCTTTCTCGATTGGTTCGAAATATCCCTGCAATGCCGTTTCGGCGAGTGTAAGCCTTCTTCTTCAAGACCAAATCATTTTATTTCAATTGTTATTATCATACAGCCGTGGTCAAACACCCAGTTTTTGCTCATCCTCCACACAGCTCAGAATACAATTAAATATAGGAGGATTTGGCGGACTTATGCCCGACACACACTTATCTTTGTGGCGATGGGCCCGTGGACCCTTTTTGGGGATTGCTAAGATCTTGCAAACAAAATCGATTTTCGCTACAATTTCGTCCTTACCCTGTACATTCGGTAGTAGCCTTCCCCGGACAGGGACGCAGCTAAAACAAACGTTGACCTGCTCAGTGCTTATGGATTTATCGGCCGATTTGGTGACTTTGTTCGCCGGTGACCACATTCTGTAGGTCATGAAAGTTTGAGGCTAGCTGGATGATATCGACCGCATATTCCAGGTTAGTCAGCCAACCGTCAAGATTATATTTTCTTTAAAATTCCGTTGAAATTGATGCGCGTCATGACTGTGCGAGACCCTTCCAAGAACCCAGCCAATGGCGTAGTTGAACAGAATGGACGATAGCATGTAATATGGTCAAAATTCCCACCGACTTTTAAACGGGTGAGGGAGATTGCTGTGGATTATAACTCTCATGATGTTGGAGCGTCTGTGGGCCCTAATCATGACGATACTTTTGCCGGCATGCCGTCTAGTTCCACTGTCCGCCACGGAGACTCGCAATGAACGCGTTCGTATGCTGTTACTGACGTTTATGTGGTAAAAAAGCCAGTGGTAGTTAGAGGAAAACATATAACAACATTCATTGAAAACGATTCACGTACCATTTCGTATAATTTTGCTCTGCCTTAATGATACGCTATTTGTAGCAGTCTTGCTGTCTGTATCAATACCCTACATAATGTGAAGGTTGGACTAGGACCTAGCCGTGTTTCGACGAGTATGTACTTAATTTGGTTTTGAATGTGCCCTCATGTGTAAATTGGGAAGCAGGCGTTTATGCTGACAGTATCGTTCAGCCTGGTGAACTTGACAAGTTTCAGTCTTACAATGTTCTCTCACTTTACAAAGTGTGCTTAAACTCTCCTCATAAGTCTACCTCTCTTCCCTTTCCTACCATCCGAATTTCTTCGGCAACTTGTTGAATATCATCAGCGACCAGTTATTATGTATGGATCACGATAACTGTAACGCCAATAACACAAGTAATATGTAGACATACTCTCATTTGAGTGGTTTATTCTGATGGATGCTTTGTCCGAGATGGCAGCATGTTCTAAAATTGTACCTGTTCAAAAAAATTGTCATCGTCCTGGTTGATAAAAATTAATCATTAGATCCAATTGCAAACAACTCAGTGACCTTGCTGGGATTCGAACCCATGACAGCCGACCTCCTGGCCACCTCAGCTACGAGGCCTCACCAAGAGTCGTGAGTTTAACCACATTTGGATCAAGTTACCCGCCTAGCCAACGAAAACATATGGAATCCACCAATTCTGGTGCAGTGAACAAACTGCCCAAGCAGAATTTCCTAAACAATCAACTCAGAATCCACTGTAGAGCTCAATTTGGTCACATTTATTATTCACATCCGCAAAACACCTACTAATTAAGTGATTTGTAATTTGGAATGTACATCTCCGATATCTAGAACGCGCCCACAGTACTATACTGGCGCTCGTGTTTAGGCTTTGCATTATAGACAGAAATGAGTTCTAGCAAGTCATGGACAATTTTTTACTAAACTTGGAGGAGCTTATAAACTTATCATCCGACACACTGGTGGGGCCCCGAATGATTTGCACTAGGTCAAGCTTCTAGTATTAGGACTATACATAGTCCTGAAAAAGTTGGGGTTTTATATAGTAGTATAGTATATAGTACTAAACTGGGCCTCTCCATGGATACGCAGTCGAAAACACAGTGCTTGTATGAAAAGGTTCTTGGTGTCATATCACATTAGCACCGTCAGATTGTGCGAGTTTTTAGAATGTGGTCAACATGGCGCTGATGAAATTCTCACGTTTATACTACACTACGGATGCATTCTGCGCTTTCGACTTCGTTGGAAGCAGGAGTCCGCTAATTCCATAGCTGTCTTCGCTGACGGCCAGCTATGTCAAGAGACAGACCGTGTCATTCCCGAGACTAAATTTCCTCACATGCTAATGTGATTGGCTTAGATTGATCTATTTATCCGTTTCTTTTCTTATGTCCACGTTCGAACGTCCTCTTCTTCATCTTAACCCACATAATTTTGGGGACCTCGAACTTAAGCCACAGTGTTCCCCAAACCCATACACAAAACGACAACCCGATGACGAGTTTTCACTTGCCAAGTACAAGCTTACGAGCATATTTGTAATTTTTATACATAATTTATTTTTAACTGAATTTTCGTCGGCCCTATTTTACTTAAATTCGCTATCCGGTAACTGCCTAACTACTTTTTCTTATATTTTCAGGAAAAAAAAACGTTCCGATAAAGACCGGTTTTATAGTGAAAAAAATTAAGGAAAACATACAGATTTCGAGATAATTACTAATATCACATCTCCAGTTCTCTGAAGACTTGCTGCAATGACTGTTGTTCAAAATTTAGTACTGTTTGCTGTTCTCGTCAAGACGGCCATTTGCACCATGATTGTAAGCCCTGTCTCTTATTAATTCACACAAACAGGCTGCCTTCAGCCTGCTTCCAGATCATGCTGCAGACGCATTTTCCCCTCCGGAACTGAATTGTACTTCTTATTGGGCTTGCTTTGTGAGGAAGTCTTTGTCAGGTTTCCTCAAGTGGGACTCCATATACTTTCACTTCATAGCTGTCCATGGATACGTGCTGGAAAACACTCTTGCCTTTTTTCCTTTGCTGCCCTCCCTAATTCACTTAATCGCCCGCATACTTAGTCCGCTAGTGTCATTTCTGTCTTTTGATGGACGTTGTTTGTTGGTTGGCGTCCTATTTAATTTCTCTTGTAACGTTTTGTGTTCTATGCAGTTTTACCGCTTATCCAAACTTTTGCGCCTGAGTAATTCTCTCTCTGTGACCGCAGTCCTTTTGTTTATCATAAACCCAGCATCTGTCTTCTTTTCCGTCCTTTACTCAGAAGCTCTGCATTCTTTGCTCTTGATTTCTGCCCTGGTACACTTGCATAGTCAACGTCTCTTTCAGGCCTGTTGCCTTATTTCTCTCAGCGCATTCTGCCGCAGCAATGGGCTCGTCAACATTGGCTTTGCATGTTATCCGCTTTTCATAAATATCCTTACGCTAACGTCAACCTTCTGGAAAGACGCCGCTTTAAGAGTGTGGTCTCGAAAAGCGAACTTACATGCCATCTTAATGACTTTTTGGCGGGTCGTGCAGAAGATTGTCCTTCTCGTGGGCATTATTTGCACCGCCTACTTTCCTCACGCCTTGTTCCAGTTTTACGGTTGGTTGCTGTATTGCTGTGATGACCATTATTCCCTTCGATCTGGCCTTCTCCCCCAGTTCCCTCTCCCTGCGCTGTCCACATATGCATTGAAGTTGGCTGTCCGGACTCCATTTACGACGAACGTGACTGCAGCGCCTGAGTGGTGCGGGCACGTTCCACTTTCGTCCTACAATAAGATTCAATCTAAGTTCTGGAACGTCGGTTTCCTGCAGTACTACAAATTTAAAACAAATCCCCAACTTTCTTCTGGCTGCACCAGTTCTTGTGATAGCCTCGCTAATTATCTGCAACTTCTACTGTTCTGCGAGGAGAGCCTTCCTAACGTTGGGAATCCTTGTGAACAATTTAAGGCAAAAACAACTACTCCCACATATATATCACCTTCTATTCTTATCTCTTTACGGAATTGCCAATATCCATGTTCAAGTAAGTCGCCTTTTTCTGCGTTATTTTCCTTATAATCAGTGTCGTAAGTGGTTTGCTTTAATATATCGAGAATTGTGGACTTCTCATTCCTTTTAGTGAGGAGTGTCACTGGCAAAGATAAACGCAACTTGAAAGATCATTTCTGGCGCATTTACGGTCCTCGGCAGAGTCAACCCACTTTCTTGTCCTAAATCCTAGTTATTTGATTATTGAGGGTTTACTTATAATATTGGTACAGCTTTGATCATGCCTGATATAGCCGACCTCGAGTATGTTACAAATGTTACCTCTCAGCACGTGGTAATCTATCACAGCGGACCCGGGCACCTCGACCCAGTCTCCTCTCCAGCGATGGAGACCGAACACCGAGGGTCAAAAAACCACATCCATGTCTTGACGAACTGTTTCAAGCCACTTTTCAAAATGACTTCTTTGACATCTCCAAGTAGGTTACGGCGCCGAATCGGGGACAGCAACACTGAACTCGTGAGGCGGGCGATGAATGTGTAAAAATCACATAAATTGTCTTTTTGATGACCTGGGATATCCTCGCTATCTTTCAGTGAGTGCGGACTGTCGTTTGAAACGGAGTCGTTGAACTTCGCTAGAAAGATTGTCCTCTAACAATGGTAGTCATATACTTTCAATTTTCGCTCCTCGCCCTCGCACACAGTAAAGAATTCAGAACCGCAGAGGACTGGCCGGGCGGATGCACGTTGTACGCAGGTCGTCATGCTTATGGAAATCTCACTTTGGATCAATAGGTACTATTCCTGCTAGCTACTCGGCGCATCCGCGGATAGTGGAACAGCCTTCAACGAAGGCTAGTTGCGAAATAAGCAGGCTCTCGGGTCTGGTGAATAAGCAGTCGCGGGCCAGCATAGACAGTGCTACCTTAGCGTGGAGAGCTGAGGTCTGGCACACTGACTGCCTTATCGAATGCCGCAAATCCTGATGATGGCACTGTGACATGGTGACTATGAACCGCCATAGAATAAGTTTGATTGCCACCGTTGCCTTGCAGTTAGGTTCTTGAGCCAAAGCGCTAGAGAAGGCAACCTCGAACGAACGATCCAAGCGGCTGTTAAGGCCCCGCCTTTATTCAAAATCTCCAAGAAACCTCATGAAAATGTCTAACTTTAATCCATGCTACAGCGTCCGTGAGAACCGATGCGCTCCGCAACCGACGTCCAGTGGTGCGGGCGAATAGTATGCGAGATGGACTAATCAACCAGAAACGGATTCTTCGTGTTGGATGCTGGAATGTGTATACTTTTTCTGGATACTGGTACCCAAAAGTCTGACGGCGCGCAGTCTTCATCAGTAACAAGTGGATGCCTGTTGCTCGTCTGAGGTCCGAATCGCCAAATCAAGCGCAAAGGAAATAAACATCCCGGGAGTTCACTCCCACTTCACCCTGTACCACAGCAACCCATGCGACTCCTGGTACTGCCCTCTCGGAACAACCATACCGTGCACCACTCTTGCTTAGGAACCACTCAATGAAAGGACAGCTTACGCGCGACTGAAGGATCACTTTACTAACATCTTTGTCGTCTCCGTATACGCACCAACATCAGCTGCCGAACAGCGCGATAAGGAGACTTTCTTCTTGCAGCTGCTGGAGTTAGTTGAAACGGATCGGCCGTGATCTGCTGATTGTTGCCGGGGGCCGGAATGGCCCGAGTAGACCAGACGGCTCTTCAGTACAAAAATGGCGAGAGAGAATGCTGAATTTTTTCTGATCAGCACCGACTGTTTGTCACCAAAATGTGTTTCCAACATCGTCACAAGCATCTGCTGACCCGATATTCACATGAAGACCATACTACCAGTCAGATGGACTACTTTCTAGGTTCAAGGTTCTACAATTGGGTTCACGATAGGAAATCGAGGCGTGGTGCCCAAATTGGTAAAGCCCATGCGTTTTAACATGTTCGCACACGCCTGAAACTGTACCTTTCATCTGCATCCAAAATGCCATATGTGAGACACTTCGATGTCGCGAGAATTCGGCGACGCAGCACTACCGAGGCCCTGCGCAAAGAAATCCGGTCCCGTTTTACGAACTGAGCCGACGGTGAAGGCAGTGACCAATGGTCAAGGCTGAAGAAATCAGTCTATGGAATGAATGAGAAAATTCTCGGATTCACCCAGCGGCGCTGTAGTGGACAAACCCTGCAGTTGTCTGCCCAGACAGCTCAAGCCAGATCCCGCAACGCTGCTTCCTTCTGCCAACTCTGGAACTTGTAAGTAAAGTCGGTTAGAGATGACTGGCAGAAATATTGGTCTAAAATAGCGACCTCAATGGAGCAGGCCTCAAACATTGGTGACACTCGAAAACTACCAAATTATCCGCCAAGTTAGGGGGTAATTACTCAGTGCTTAGCGACCCTGTTCGCGATGCGAATGCCGGATTTATTGCTGACAACCTCAGCTAAGGTCAATCACTGGCGTGAACACTTCGAGCACCTCAATTTTTGATGAGCAACCGATCAAAACCCTCATTCTCCTCTGCAGCATAATTTTTATCTCTCTGCCTTATGCAGTGTCGTGCAACCCCGCTTCTGAGGGAGAAGTTGCCGATGCAGTTCAGAGGCTGCACAACAACAAGGCCTCGGAGAAGACGGTATTCCCTTTGAAATTTACAAGCCTTGTGTCGAAAACCCTGGTGCCCTGACTCCATGAAGTACTTGCGCAAGTGTGGAGATATGAAGTAGATCCCAATGACTTGGAGTTAAGGCATCTTGTGCAGTGAGGGAACAACTGCTGCATAAGTCTCATCGATGTTGCTGCGAAGGTTTTAATTATTCTCCTCAGGTGACTCCAGTCTGTTCGAGGTCCAACCAAGCCGGATTCCAAACTGAATTTAACTGAGTGGACCAGATATTCACACTGAGGTGTATTCTGGAATTTCGCCATGGCTGCCAGCAACCGACCGCAATCAGCTTTTTGATTTTCGTTGCTGCGTTCGATTCCGGCGTCCGGGTGCAAGCTCAAAACCGTCATCTTCGTGTAGGGCCCCTCTTCAAAAATCCAGTCAATAAAGTATTTGAACAGAATGGATGACAGGATACAACCTTGTCGAACGCCAGGTGGAATACCGAACAGTTGGAGAAGATCGTTATGGACCAGAAATCGCGCAGTGGCGGAGCGGTAAAACCCCTTGATCACCGTCCCTGCGCTAACCTTCTGTGGATTATACGGTGGACATCGTCGGACTACGACGGTCAAACTCTCATGTGATTATAGCGATGATTTTTGGTGGTACACCATCTAGTGCCATTATCCGCCATAAGGATTCACGATAGACGGAATCTAACGCTGCGGTAAATTCAACAATACATGGATGTTGGCTCTGGTAGCTATGACGGCACTCCAAAATGAGCCTCAGTGTGAATGTCTGGGCTCCCCACCAACACCAGCTTGAAATCCGACGTAGTCGGGCCTCATCATAGAGTAACGCACAGCCTCGAATCGTCTGAGAAGAACAACAGCGAGGACCTTCACGGCAAAGTCGACGAGGCCCTTGCCACGTTAGTTATCACACGATGCTATATCTCCCTTCTTAAAAGGCAGTTACAAAGGATGCCCGAGCCCGGATCATAAGAAATGACCCCAATTAAGCCACAGACTCGCACCCGATTGGCTGAGATCAAGAAAAATGCACTCATATATTTTTGCGTTTGATTTCTGGTCGCTATTTGATCAGCTGTGCTGTTCTGGTAGGGTCCTCCGGGGGCGAATACGTAGGCATCGGCTTATGAACGCCTTCGGATAGCCGTTCCGCATAAACTGGTTGCGGAGGTAACGGACCTCACGTGCTTTTTCCGCCGGGTTGGTGCAGTGAGTCTGAATGCGTTTTGAACAGTGTTCTCACACAGTTTCGTTTGTGAACCACCGGATGGTTGCTGTGAAACTTAAGAAGCTGGGTGGTGTTTGTTACTTTCCTGTAGACAGCCGCTGGGACGTCGCCTGACGAGTAAATCAAGGAAGGGAAGCTGCTGCTCTTTTTCTTCCCTCATGAATTATATATCTGGGACGGTCGAGTTAAGGTGCTCATGGAAATGCTGCAACATGTTCCTCTTGACGATAGCAAATGTGTCGCCAACGTACCGGTGCCAAAAAGATAGGCTGCTGTTGGGTAGAAGCGATATTTTCCAGCTCTTGTAGGACGAATTCTGCCACTAAAACGGAGATTGGGGAGCCAATTGGAGTTCCCTTGATCTGCTCATAGGTTTCTCCGGCAAATTTAAATTAGGCCTTTTGACAAAATAGGAACAGTTTCATAAGGTGTTCAAGGCTGATACGTCCCTATTCCGTTTCGTAATCAGGACAGATGTGTGAAGGTTGTTATCGCGTAACTTTCCTATGTTGCGAATCTACTTTGCCGTAGATAAGGATGCATGTCATGTAGCGAACACGTGAAATTAAATTACCAATAATCCATCCTTGTTTTACTCAAAAGCTACTACAAAACGAGCTAAAACCTCAGACACCTAAAATAGGCCGGAATTTCGACAAGTAAATCACAACATAGCGGACTCCAGAACACGTGGAAGTAACACAGCAAATGCTTGCTACGAGATGCAGTTGAACCACCGATTTATATAACAGTACCCAACCGGAATGGACCGGATATTTGCTAGAGGGCGCAGGTGGTACACACCCCTTCTTTGTGTGCTGGCTGGATAATATTTGTCTATTGTGTTTGGTCTTTCCGTTTTTCAAAGCTAGTTTAGGAGTGGTTGGCCAGTCTTCTGCCCTTCCATACAGGCGGAATAACGATTTGATCGAAATTTCATAACCCCGGTCGAGGTTTTTATTTTTATACGCCCAAATGCTTACTTTTTGAGCCATCCAGAAGGAATACGTGCCGTGGATGAATGTCGCTTACTGCTGCGAGTTCTCCTGTAGCCGAATACTGGTGTGAAGCTCTCACGGAGTGGTCACCTGCGATCGCGGTGACATGACACAGTTACTAGGGCATAGTTGAATAGAAGGTCTCTAGCGTTTAAGCCGTAATTTAGCCCACTGTGTACTATCAGCCGGATGTGACCACTTTCCTATCTTCCGAGAACGCGTGTTCACGCCAAAAACAGGTCTGAGCAGTGACTTGCCTGAGTTCGTATGCCCAGATTTCGAGAAGAGCGTGAACAGGGATCAGACAAGCCCTTTTTCTGCTGGTTATTCTTGCCGGGTGCACGGTCTCAGCCATTTACTTTAAGAAAAAATGCGCAGAAAAGGTTAAATGCCTTTATTTTCACTGTTCTTTTGCTTCATAGTTTTTTTTTAAATTAATTTTTACAGGTTTTGACGCGTATGCTGTTCTCCTCTTGCCCTATCCTCTACTGGTATTGTGCCTCAATTCTTGTCGGTGACGATCTCTTTTCGCCATCAAAAGACAGGAAAACTAGGAGGCCTTTCTCAGATGGACTCAGTATTTCTAGATTTATTAAAATTCTCTCGCCAACCTCATACCCATCTGCGCATCAGAAAGTCCTTCTGCTTTACTTCTATGCTTACATCCTCGTTGGGTGCATTATGCACTCAAACTTCCTCCCCTGGACCTAATTCACTGTCTGGAGACGACTACTATGCGTGTTCTAGTTACTTTTTTTCATATTTTTTTATCACAGTTAACTCTATAAACTGTATTGTTTGCGTCTTCTCATTTCCACTTGATAGACAACACCCGCGACCCGTTGATCAGAAGTCCAACGCTCTAACCACTGAGCCACGGGGCTCGTTGTCTTGCCAGTTTAGATCGGAAATATTGGCTTGCATTGGTTGATGACCGTTCACCGCTCGTAAATTGTTCGAGCACATACCGCTGCCTACTGGAAAACATAGTCTGACCGTGGAGAACTTCATTTGAGTAGCCAAGGGTTGGTGACTCTCGGAAAAAAAACTACTACTGCGACCTCACCGGTGAAGTTTCCTCGGCTTGCCGGTATTTTGGACGCCGGTGTCGGATTTTGATGACTAGTCATTTGGGCTAACACTGCCCACGATCCCTAATTTCGAAGAAAAAAAAACATTTGACTGCCGAGAGTACTTTGGCATTAGCCATGGGCTGGAAGAAGCCAAAAAAGTGATAAAAACCGACTATCGTGCTTGTATCACTGTCTTAACCGGCACACTTTTTTGGAGCACGTAAAATCGCACTCAAGCCTCTTAGTTTTTTATGACATCTATGCTGCTAGCTCTTTGTTTATACGCCAAATCGCGGACTCAAATTAATCGCATGAATGCAAATCTGGTCATGGTAAGGGTCGGGTTTTGCAAAATCCTATCTTACGGACGTAGGCCAAAACGTCTCGTTATCGTAAGCTGTAGGGAGGGAGGGACATGCAAGAATTCACAGCTTCATCAAACTGTTCGGCTTTACCTCTGTACTGGGATGCGCGAAAACTGGGCTTCCTTACGCTCCTTGACCCGAGGTTTGACAACGAATGCTTTAGATCGCCCTTGGAGGGTTGAGATGCGGATGGAATGTGGCTCTAACCCACTAACTTCCGACGGTGGCAACCGAAGAAGTCAGCGACCGAAAGGTTTACTCGTTTCCGGAAAGGGGTCTCTCGACAGTTCGCCATTTTCTGAGCCCCAAAGGATCCAGTCAACTGAAGTATCCTAGTGTATGAGTCGAAGTTCTACGCCATTTGCGTACCCGCGGTGCACAGGACACGAGAGAGTCATCTGTTGTTCAAAATGACCAAGTTTATTGGTGAGGATAAATAGGCGGTTAGGTCCGGCTGGCCTCGTAGGTCTCCGTCCAGGTGGACGGAGATTGAAGGGGCGCCTGTGCTGTCAGTTAGTTGTACGCGCCCTTCTAGCGGTTTCCACCGACCGCTCTAATATGTCCAAACGACACCCTGCTGGATACTAGTGTCCAGTGGGTAAACCTTTTATAGGACACGAGCGCTGCTTAGGACACGCGGAACGCCCATCCGGCTAAGACCAAATTACCCTTCAATTGGACAACATCAGGCAATCACTGCCCTCCCCACCCTTAACTATGGGAACCATAGTTTGCTCAGTACAAGGGGGACAATTAGTCTACCACTCACGAAGCGCAATATGTCCTTCAAAATTTGACAATTGCAGAGAAGAGGGACGACAGAAAATGCAGGTGGACAAATAGGATGTTTCAGGCTTTTTCTGCCTTTATTAACTCAATCATAACCCTGATTACCAGCTGGGACTGGAAACACAAACATGCGCTCGAGTCGACACACTGGGTCTAAAAGATGGATCATAAGCACTTAATAGAAACGAAGTTCATCAGTGCCTCGCCACCTGTCATTCTCTGTCGCTGCACATCGGGCATTTATTCAAACAGGTATAGGCGCACACCGAACTATTGTCTTCCCGAAGCACACAAGCTCCGTATGGGTGGCAAAGCTCACGAAAAGGGAACCAATTACCAGGCCGAAGTGGGCCAAATTGTAATTGCAGAGAGGAGAGACGACAGAAAATGCGGGTCATAAACACTTCATCAAACCGAAGTTCCTCAGTGCCTTGCCACTTGTCATTTTCTGTCGCTACATATCGGGTATTTATTCAATCTGAAATGAGTGCACACAGATTGCATCAACCTACCCGCATTTTCTGTCGTCCCTGCTCTCTGCAATTATAGCTTGGCCGACTTCGGCTTGGTAGTTTGTTGCCTGTTTGTGACCGTTGACACCCATACGGTGCTTTCTAGCTCCAGGATGCCAATACATCGGTGTGTGCCCATTCACGATATTGACTATCCGCGTATCGGGGGGGGGGGGAGGGGCTTTCAGCACCATGAACAGAAATCGGTTCCTAATTTGTAAAGATTTTTTCTGAATTCTCAAAATTGCGGTACTGGTGCACATGTGCACCGTAAGAAAAAAGGACAAACGAAGAATCTGGAAATTGTCGTTCATTAGATGAGAAAATATGCAACCCACCGGAGCCTGAGGGACTAAAAAAGTGGAAGCCAGAAATAGAATGGCAATGTTAGTAGCAGCACAATGGCGGTGACGGGAATGGGTAGGAGGAGGGGGGTGGAGGAATGAACGACGGCGTGGAATGATGTGCCTCCAGAGCAGTAGGCGCTCCGGTTTCCTTGTGCTCGGAGTTGTGGCTGTCAAAATAATAGTTTCTTTTTGGGGTTTAAATAGGATCGCACAGCCGACAGGATCATATCGCGTCACCGGCAGCGTTACTGTGAAATTGAGGTTTTTGGTGAAGGCTGAAAGGGGAGGTGAAGAAAATTGAAACCCGACTTTTGAACAGAAAGTTGTCAAAAGGAGTTTTAAATGACACGGAAGTGATGTTTACGATCCTGATAAGGGATCGAACCACGAAAGACTATATTCCTTCTCCCTTGAGTTCCAGCAGCCCTAGGGCAAAGAGCAAATGAAATGTGCTACCAGCGATGACAAAGGAAACCGAAATGCTCATTGATTGATTGTTTGCCGCTGTTGTTCACTCGGATACACTCCAACCCAAGTTGCAATAAGAAAGGCGTCTGGGCTAGAGCGAGAGGTTATTAAGCAGTAAACAGTGCACACTATCCATAATTTTTAAGACCTTGTCAAATAGAGTTGTCTATCGTCTGCGCATGAGACTTGTGACAACAGGAGGATAGTCGGACTCTTGGGTACGAGCCCGCATCGCGAGTAATGAAGAGGAGCAGAGATTAAGTGACAAGAATTTTTCGATATCACAGACTGCCGAAATTAACAACCAACAGGCAGATGACCCAAGCGTTCACAAATTCGGGTTCAGTCAGCCCAATAGCCAGTTCATATACACCTAGCGGCATAAGTGAATTGGAAACTAACGCTCTGTCGGTCGAAATATTTTAAACAAAAACAGGCACTAGACTCAATCGCAAGCAAAATGTATTTATCAAAGGAATCCCGGAATCAGCTTTATCAATTCCAAAGGAGAGGGTTAAGCACGACCTAGACCTTTTACAAGTGTATGCTAAAGCTTTGTTAAGGGACGATGAGTCGACTAACATCCACAAAGTATATAGAATAGGGAGGGCCCAGCCAATGCCAGGTTCAACCCTCGACCACGAACTCTAAAATTAGGTTGGAAACTGAAGCACAGGCACAGCTCCTGCTACAGAGGAAATCATCTCTGCCGGATCTGCATCCCGAGGTGTTTTTTTTTTCAATCGGATAACGAGCCGAGGGAGCGAATGAAAATTGGATATTTAGTAACAGAACTCGAAAACCGAAAGAGCAACGGTGATACACGCCTCAAAATAAGCGATGGACAAATGCTTCAAGTCCAACGAACATTTCTTTGACCGAAGACAGTCATTCTGAAAGCCTTATCAATATAGTCCACTGTCAAGACTACAACGAGCACCAGTGGTCGCTGTCTAAAAAAATACTACACAAACTGTCAGAGTCCCTTCAACAAGTTGGATGAACTCAAATTACTAGCCTCTGAGCAGAAACCTCACAATTTTGTCAACAGAGACCTGGTTGACTGAGGAAATAAGTAGCAGCGAAGTCAATATAGAGGGCTATCAAGTGTTCCGTTGTGATCAATTTCAACGTAGAGGAGGAGGCGTAGCGATTTATGTATCAAATGAAATTGCATGCTGCCAGCAAGAAATATCCGATTTATTACCACGAAATTTTGAACAAATTTCATGCAATATTAGTATCCAACAATTACCGACACTTCACTTGTGCGCTGTCTATCGACCTCCCAGCTCGGATGAAAGCACCGACATAGAACTTCTTAGTGCACTGACGGTATTTTGTAAGAGGGAGAACTTACTACTTCTGGGTGACTTTAACGCTCCAGGAATAGACGAGAAGATCCCCGTATCGAATGCTCCATGTACATCATTCGACCACAAGCTACTACAATTTACTCAAGACGAATACCTTGTTCAAGGCATAACATTCGGAACAAGATTGAGAGAAGGACAGCGATCGCACTGCTTAGATCTCGTCTTCAGTCAAGAAGAGGGCGTCGTAAGGGAAGTTAATGCACAATTAAAGGCATATAAATGTTTGGAAGGGTGATTTTAACACCGTGAGACATGCTGTCTCAGAGGAATCCTGGTCAGTTAACTTGACAGATTTATGGCAGTATTTTCGGGGGATTATAGTGCATCTATTCGAATCCCATCGCCCTATGAAAACAGTGAAACCCGGTGCTCGGCCGCCGTGAGTCACTTCGAGGATAAAAAAGATCATGAAGAAGAAGCAGAGGCTGTGGAAAAAGTACTTACATCTTCATGATTCAAAGACATTCGCTGCAACGAAATAAATGCCGCAAACAAATACGGATTGACAGAACTTCGTTTGAGTGTCGTCTTGGAAACTTATTATGTGAAGGGCCACAGAAAGCACAATTACTGTCTCAATTTTTGCAATTGGTTGTTACGGTGGAATCCCCAGAAGACAATCAAGAGTTTGAAATGGGCCAAGATACTGCCTTCATTGCAACCGTTGCCTTTCCGGTCGAGGAAGTTAGACGCGTACTCAGTCAAATTAAGCCAGACAAGTCTCCTGGACCCGATGGGATTCCTGGGCTGGTACTTAAGGAACTATCGACAGAGCTGGCAAAACCTCCTTCAATTCTCTTTGAGCTGTCAAGGAGAACTGGGAGACTGCCATCACAGTGGAAACTAGCCAACCTCGTTTCTTTATATAAGGGAGGTAGCAGGATGACAGCGAACAGCTTCCGGTTTATCGGTTTGACTAGCCTCTCATATAAAACGATGGAAGTCGTCGTAAAGAGTGCTATACAACACTTTTGTGATAAAAAAAAACATAACACAGAATTTTCAGCATGGGTTGCGGAGAAGTCACTCCTGTCTCTCAAATTTGCTAACTTTTCTGGAGGTCTGGACCAGGGCTTTAAAAGAGGGCGTCGAGGTCTATGTCATGAACATCGATTTTCGCAATACATTCGACACTAATCCGCACCCTTGACTTTATCATAAGCTCAGTGCACTCGGTATCAGGGGTGATCTTTTGAAATGGATAAGGGAGTTTCTGGTTTGTCGAAAACAGCGCGTCTGTATCGGAGATGACATGTCAGACTGAGTGAACGTGACTAGCGGTGTGCCTCAAGGCTCGGTTCTCGGACCCTTACTCTTTCTCCTATGCGTTAATGACTGCCTACAGGAACTCGACTGCGGCTAAATAATGTTTGCCAACGACATTTAGCTCAGGCAAGTCAATAAGGGACCGAGCGATCAAAAATCACTTCAAAATAATTCGCACCGACTGCAAACGTGGCCCGAGAAATGGCACCTGGAGTTCAACGTGCAGAAGTGTGCCATTCTTCATCTACGTCCAGCCAACTAACACTCAAATGAGAGCGTCAGGGCATATTACCTAAAAGGCGTTACTTTACCCGCAGAACCTTCACAAAATGATCTCAGTGTTTGGATACAGAGCAACTTTAAACCAACAGAGCAGTGCACGAAGGCCGCAAAAAAATGCCATGGGAGTATTACATCCAATCAAAAGGACATTTGTAACATTTGACAAAGACCGTTTTGGGAGAGCTTACGGCACCTTTGTTAGGCCTCATCTAGAATATGGCATACAAGCGTGGCGGCAACGGCTGGCAATGGATAAAACATGTCTAGAAAAAATAAAATGCCGTAACAAAGCTGGTAAATGCTTTCAAAGATCGATCGTACATAGAAAGACTGTGCTGCCTCAATATATTTCCTCTGTGTTACAGGCAGCAAAGAGGTGATCTTATTCTGGTTAACAAGCTAATACATGGCCTTGAGGATGGATTGAGCTTTGAGGAGATGTTTCATTGGCACCTTTCTGCTGATCTTCGTGAGCACTCGATGAAGCTGCGCACGAAAATGTCTAGGCTGAACATACACTCTGAATTTTTCACGCAAAGGGTAGAAGAAAGCTGGAATGACCTCTCCCAATCAGTCATGGAGGCGACATCAATTCAGCTGTTCAAGAAAGGCTTGGATGACTATGTGTCCCCTGTTTCACTCGACTGTCTGAACCTCAGCTAACAGTCCCGTGAACTATAAAACTGTCATACTACTTACATCTTGGGAGTAAGCTGTCGATAGGGATAATTTTAAATATACATAGCCCGCAGTAGCAAAACGAACTGGCATGCACACAATAGGGTTTTCAACGGCGTTGTCTATTATCCTTACCAAATAAACTGAAATAAACTGGAAAGTTCACAAACACAAAATAATAATAAGAATCCCAGTTCATTTTGGTGGATCGGCGAACTTATGAGATTTTTAAGACCGTGAAATGCCTATTCATAAAAAATGGTATCTGTCAATTTATAACTGCTCCTTATAAAGTATATAACATGGTCTATATCCATTGCAAAATTTTCTGAGTCCTGTTTGACATCTCACTGAAAGCGTTAAGAAATATTTAATTTGCCTCAGACGAAATGTATACAGGATGTAGTCAGGAAACCCGGAATATAAGTGTTACGGCAGATCAGATTCAAAAGTATTTGCGAATTTAAAAAGCGTTTGTTAAACCAAAAGGTACTATTTCTTAAAATATAAAATTTAAAGGAGACGTAACTTGCTACAAAAAGAGTACAAAAGGTATCTTTTCAATAAAATATGTTTTCATTTATAAGAGCATCGGATAGAAAGGAGAAATTTTAATACTACTTAGGTGTACATTTTTGTTTGTTCACTCGATCGGACGGAAGCTCGTTTAAAAAACAGTATTCTGACTTGATTGAAATATCGCGGGAACATACTCCAAAATAATTAATGTAAAAATCCCACTTAAGTAAAATGTTTTTCGAACAGAACTCACACTTCAAACTTTTGGTTAACGTTACATGAGATGGCTCATCTCGACAGTCCGACCGTCGTAGTCCAACGGTGTCCACCGTATGCTCCACACCAGGTGGTGCAGGGACGGTGACTTGCGCGTGAATTAGTTTTAAGTGATAGCAGCTTGCGCTGCAGCTACCACACTTTCTCCTCCTCCCCCACCTGAACCCTGTGTCAAGACAGAGTCAAGAAGACCGGAGATGGGAGATGGCGCAGGTGGCTGGTGCGGCCGGAGCCGCCCCTGGGCGTACCTTCACATCTGGCTCGGATCCCACGAAGTGGGAGTTTCATAAAGACCACATTAAGGAGCCATTGCAGCCTGAATCTCAGTTTACCAGTCATCCCCTCCACACAAAACACACATTGGGCTGACCACGCGGTCCGAATTATACCGTCAGTAAGCAATCTTCAAAGCCACGGATTTTAGTTCACCGTGATAGTTTCAAGCCCGTCATATTGTTTTGTCGTGGGGAAAATGCGCTGAGCCGTCGACCTCACACTCTCCCCCACCCCCACAATCAGACCACTGTCCGAGCCGGTCAGTTGTCTGATATGGGAGTGGGCGCAGCTGCTGGTGACCTCGCCATCGTGTACTTCGTACACGACCTGGCCCCCCAAACACAAGCACCAGGATTTCACACAACAGGGGGTTAAAAGGCTCACAGATCACATGTGTGAGATAGCCAAAGGTTACGTTAAGAAGGAGCCATCGCAGCCTGACTTTCACACCACCAGTCAGCCACTCCACACAACACACATTGGACTGACTGCGAGGTCTGGGTGCAATTTTCAGTTGAAAACCTTTCAAACCACGGCGCTGATCGCACCGTGATATTCTTAAGCTCAGACCACACATGCAACAGAGGAGTCACATGGAGAAAGAGCCGAGGATCATACTTACCTCTCAATCAGCTATGCAGACTGAGAGCATGTTTTTTGTGGTGTTGCGTGTGATCATGTTAGGTGCAGAGGGTGACGAGGAGAGATGTAGTGTTGTGGTACAGCCGGCAGAGTTCTACCGCAGTTTATGGTGGAGGCGCATGTGACCTAATAGGCCCATGTGTTGTGTGAATGTGCGTGGGGAGTGCGGAAATTTTAGTTTGGTGTGGCGGGTGTATGTTGGTGCTCCTGACACTGGTTCACCGGTCTCTGTGCGATGTATAAGCAAGTAACCGACAAGGCCGATGTCTGAGGTAAATGTGCGATCGCAATGAGGCAGGTTGGTACCGAGTCTCCATCGCTGGTACTGGGGGCAGTGGTAGTGGTGGAGGTGGCTACGGAGGTGGGGGAAGTGGTGTTCGTCACCGTGATCGGTGCAAGGGGTGGCGGAGAGAGGATGGTGTCGGTGATCGTGAGCGGTGGGGCATCGATGAATTTCTTATCAGTGGTTTGGGTGGTCGTCATCGTTGGGTCTGAGGCAGGTGTGGCAGAATTTGATGTTGTGGGATTGCTTTTAATTTGAGTTCGAAGATATCCGACTAGGCCAATTCACTCGCGGAATACGCGTTGGCGGCGTAGGCATTGGCGGTGTTGATCCGCTGTGCTTGTGACTTGCAAGCTGAACTTTTGGCCTAAGCAGCGGCGATCCTATTGGCCCCATAGATTGCTGCACCAGTCTTCACGGATCTTCTCCATGCCGGTCTATACTGGGTTGGGGTCCTCCTAGGTCATCGAGTTGATTTGCAGTTGCTTCAGAGATTTCTTCAAAGTGTCCATGTAGCGTCGTTTTTCACCTCCCTGTGGGCGAGTACCCGTAGCGAAATCTCCGTAGAAAAGTCGTTTGGGTAGTCGCTCTTCGTCCATTCTCACCAGGTGGTCACTCCATTGCAATTGCACTTGCCTCAGCATGGCGTGGATGCTGAGGATCCGGTCCGTGTCCGGGATCCTGTCTTGTCATCTCAGCATCAGTATTTTGCGGAGGCAGCTGAGATGGAATTGATTCAGTTTCCTGGCTTGGTTCAAGTAGACAGTCCAGGTCTCCGCTCAGAAAGAGGGTGTGGTCAAGACGACGGCCTTGTATATCTTCAGTTTGGTGTTCAAGTTAATACCGTGGCAATTCCACATGGAGGCCTGCAGCCGGTCGAAGGCTTGATAGATGGCTCATCTACTGTACATAACAGTACCTCTCGCCGATGTATCCTGCCTGTAGAAACGAAATACGAACGAGTTCGCTTTGCCTTCCAAAACTCAGCCGTGGCCTTACTTCCTTGCAGATAGATGCCTAAGACGATCATTAATAACTTTCACTTATCGAAAAATACCTTTCCTCCTTGTCAGGAGAATATATAATAGAGTTGGTAATCCGGTTCATGACCTAATCAGCGCCAGCTTTAACAAGTCATAAAAGTAGTATACATAAAGGTAGGTGCCCCCTGGCTTAAGTCGTGTACACCTTACCTTTTCAGGTCGGTTTAGGTAACCATCAAAAGATACGGGGCGTTAACAGAGAAGAACAGTTGGGCGAGAGGTGGTAAACGGAACGAAATCTCATAACGGATTTCCGCAAAATCGCAAACCATCTGATTAATTAATAGGCCATTTCTGTGAAATAGGTAAGACAGTCTTCGGCGCCTAGCATAAATTTCCAAACCAAAGAAAGATCCTAACAGCCGAAGAAGTCGCTTGTTTAAATCAAACGCAGCTGTGAGCAAATGTTAAGTACATGCTACAGAATATGTTAGGAAGGTTACCCAGACGCAACAGTGGTTGCAAAAAGTAGTATTTGTTACTCGCGTAGTAAATGGTCAGTTTGTCAGGGGTGATATGAACAAGCGCACAGTTTATCTGTAAAACACCGCAACTTCAATTTTACTAAGCAAGACGCTGCCAATATGAGCAGTTCAGATTCGCAAAGTTCCGGGATGACATTTCATGAAATAGCAAAGCTACTGCACATAAGCAGAAGTGGGAAAAGTGATGCATAGGGGGGGGGTAGCATTGGTTTGTTGATATGCGACCCAAGCACGTGCGTCTCAGTTGAGGGATTAAGAAACTTTTTCCCAACTTGGTCCAACATAAGGTCATATGCATGTTAAAAAATATGAAAAGCCTTCACTTACGGCGGACCGCCGCAGCGGACGTTCCGGAATCACCGGAGTGGGTGGGAGGGAGGGGTGGTCTTCGCTACCGCCGGTGAGAGCCTGGGGAGGAAGGGGTGGCAACGGACGCAGGCTCAGTCGGGGTCGCGATGAATGTGAACTCATCGGCGGGTGAGGTGCTGGCGGTGGAAGATCGCTGAGACTGGAACGGTACGAACCCGGTGACGAATCTCGACGAGGCGCTGAACCCGTGTCCTCAGCCCAATTCTCGGCAGGGGGAGGCACACTCTGGTCAAGAGCGGCAGGTCGATCGGGAATCGGTGGTGGATGGCCCGGACGCCCAAACAAGTGATTGATATCTCTTTCGCAGCCTGAAAATGGATCTACAGTGACCAAAAAGGTGAGCGGTGATAGTCCGTATGCTGAGTCGAAATGAAATCGACATCTTATCTGCTCAGCGCCGAGGGCTGGTTCCCTTGCGCCAATCGATTTCGGGATACGGATGGCTTGTATGGCTTCCTAAACACCACATGAGATCAGGATCCACGCGCAGTACAGGTGACTTTGCTCAAAACACCAGGAAAAGGGGATTAGGTTTATCGCTAGGCTAACGGTTCAACTTAGGGTTAGGGTTAAGGTTGGGGTCGTGCTAACCGTATTATTAGGGTTTAGGGTAGGGGTAGAGTTAAGATTAGGACTATGGTTTAGGTTTATGTTAGGGCTAGTGTAACGGCTAAACATGAGAGCATTTCCTATTTCTGGAATTATGTGTCACGTCACCTTTATTACTTGGGCGCAGTGTTCATATTCTCCTGGTCTGTTTAGGGAATCATAAAAGGAATCCTTACCGATTTCACGACCAACAAGGCTACTGATTTCAAGGAAGACAGTCAAACTTAAGCAGATATCAAGCCGCGTTTTGAAATGGCGACTAAGCTCCGTAGCCAAGTCGGCTGAAAGAGCGCAACACTTCGTCAGAAGAAGAGGGTGAAAAGTACAACCGGATAAAAATACAGTATCACTGATGTAATACCGCTCCTTATATCCGTTCCGCCCGACGTGGCATGCGGTGTTAATCAGAGAGGGTACTAGGAGTTGAATATACCCTCCCCCTCACAGAAAATACTTGCGACGAGACGCAGGACTAGGGAATCTCTTTCAGGTTCCGTAGCGATGTAAAACGGTCCAAAAAGAGCTGAAAAATTTGGCATTTAGCCACCTTTGACTTTGCATTCAGGTGCTGATACGTTTACGGAAAGTTTAATAAATTAAAATAGCATACTATTAAGCGGTACCAATGGTTCAAAGACCTCTTCGATAACGGTCGGTTTTCAAGAGAGAAGACGCGAAACGGCAGTTTCCCATCCTCGACCTAGGCAGCACAAAGCAGCTGTGCGGTTGTGCTAGAACTCTTTTCCAACAATTAAAGCGCAGTTTAGCCACCCGGATGGAAGGCAAAAAAACGGTTGCCTACACCAGTAATCCACAAAAAAGAGAAAGATTACCCTCAAAGGCGCTTTAATTTACGACTCTGTAGGCAGTCATAAAGCGAAGAGGCAGAAACCGTGCCAAAAATGCATCCTGGATGACAGAGAGCACTTTCGCCGAGCCTGAATTACTTACCATAAACAAAAATCATGCGAATCATGGGTTGACTGGCCGTAGATGGGCCCAGTTAGTGTTGTTTATCAGATTCCAAATCCAAATTATTCAGAGAATTGTAGAGGCCAGCGCAGCGCAATATCTGAGGACATATTGGGGATGTGGAGGGATCGGCGCCCATAGGTTGCAGTCAATGTTAAGTAGAATTCACATAGAACTGTGCGGCCTAACAACAGTACACGAAGATGACGGCTTGAAGACTGCAACCATGACAGCAAACTTAAAATTCGTTGATGATCGATCGATCGTTAACGGAACTCACTCATCCCGTTCAGTCTTGAGGCTCACTCTCAAGCCCCGTCAGCAGCCACATACCAGAATAGGCAGCTTAGCAATGCCAATAAAAACAAGGGAGACTAAAGTGGGCATTTCTGGCTCATAAGTCGTCATCAGCATGTCATACCCAACTCTAGGTGGTGCAACCGCAAGCCGTTGCGTGGCTGCTTGCGGGGTTCGAGAATTAGCTCCAAGGCAGAGCGGGACGAGTGAGTTCCGTTAACAAGCGGTGAGCGTTCATCAGCGAATGTTCCTATTCCCCGTTTAAACCTGCAAGACGACAAGCCAAAAGGTTGAGCAACAGATCGCGGGTTCAAACCTCGGATGGCGCACCACCTGGGATTAGGTATGATTGGCTGATGACGTCTAATAGTCAGAAATGACCATTTCAGTCTCCCTGGTTTATGTCGGCATTGCTAATCAACCTAAAAACTCGCATTTAAACCTGTCCAGGATTATCGGGCACTGTTAATTATCTGTCAGAAAGTGCGTGTTCGTATTTGTAAAGGATGCGCGGTGGAGACACAGTGAGAAAGGACAAGGACGCAGTTTTGTCGCCATTCCTTCGTCCTCTTTGACGATGGAGCTCAGGACTCCTCTTCTTCGTCGGAAATAGCAGCATCTCCTAGCTAGTGTCTATGCTGTCAGTGCGATGAATTACCCAACATATATATATATATATATATATATATATATATATATATATATATATATATACTACTAACTGACCACGGACAGCGTATGAAAATCACTCGGTTAGTTCGTTGAAGTTAATAGATTTCAACTCAAATATGAATATAAACCTTTTAACTCAGTCTGAAAAGGTTTGTCCCGAAGGATTTACTTCAATTTCTGTGGAGATTAAAAACCTGAAAGTTCAGAACCGGAATATATAATTGAAAGTGCATGAGAAAGCTGAAGGACACACTGAGGAGTCGAACCTTACATATTAGCGTCATACAGCAGTAGAAAATTACGAAATAACCGTTTTTCTTTTAGTTAGTATCTGTGCTGAACCATCCAACATACTTGCTCCTCATTTTACCTCGACTCCGTTTAAACAGGAAAAGAGAGTCTACAAGCATATATTTGCACAGATGGAAAAAATTGGTCCTATAAAATACGAGAACGAAATGAAAGGAGAACTTAATAAGACATTGCCTGTTAACCTCGAATATACTGAATAAGCAAGATTTGGTTTAAGCAAGGTCAGAGATGCAAAAGGTAATGAATAGACAAGCCTACCAAGATCGAGACTGTCCTCCGAAAAGAGCCGATTCTAAAAGGCAGAATAAACGGTCTGCTAGCGTAGAAAGATAAAAAATTACAGTACAGTCGTTGAAATGAAGGCAAAACTCTGTGTCAGGAGGGGAAAAATGTCACACAAACCTGTACAATGTGCGATTGTCCCTTGGAATCGCGAACAACACTCGGATCAGAAGTTCGGTAGAAAACGCGGCATGATGGCTTGGATCTGTCGAAAAGAAAACGGGGAAGCGAGACTTGATGAGGGCACAAGAACGCTGCATAGAAATGGGGGGAAATGGCAAAGGAAGAGGTAGGACGGACCCAAAGACCTCTACGCTGACGAGCCTTCAACTGCAACACACATGTGGACAGTAAAGGGATGAGATAGAACCATGCCATCCTGTCTCTTGAGAGGTTCAAATGCATGCCTCATGAGAATGAAATTCGCATTTTATGAGAGAAGGCAACCCAAAATCGTAACTACATAAACTTTATAGAGGGATTTAACTTTCTTATTAATCACAGGAGAGGAAAAGATAACTATTAGAAGAAAAGGAGATAAGAAAGACGAAACAATGAAAAAAAGCTAAAAGAAAACCAGGCGAGCAACGTGTCACCACAGGGAGCGATGCAGAACTCATAAGTGCTTTTTCTAGCACGTCGTGTTTTATTACTTTGGGAAAATACCTGAAGAGCGAGAACAGAACTGACAGCGGCGTCGCCATTACAACCATAATCACCACGGCTAGTAATATCAGTTAATCAGATAATAGATTATAAGACGTCGACGGTTCTGAATTTCGTAGCGAATTTGATATAAAGTAGCTTGTGATAGAGAGGTCAACAACTGCGATAAGAACAGAAAGAGTAGATCACCGGTTTACCGACGCATGGTGAGAGCCCAGTACACGGCCTTGGCCCGATTCTACAGCCTTCCCAAAGTGCACGAAGAGGGTGTTTCCCTCCGGCCCATCGTATCCCTCAAAGGTCTTCCAACTTACGGATGGGCAAAGTGGCTATTTCAGCGTCTCAAATTCCTGGCCGCTAATCCAGACACCACCGTCAGTTCATCAACGCGATTTTTTGATGACCGCATGGTATCCTTTGATGTCACATCCCATTTTACTTCAGTTCCACGGGAACTGGCAGTCGAGACGATCAAAGTACTCCAATAAGACAAATACGGTGAAACGGAAAATCGCCCCGGACACGCCCCAATCCTTCAACTCCTGAAATTCTGTCTTAAGACGTACTTCACGTTTGATGGAACAATCTAAGAGAAGGTCAAAGGCACGCCAATGGGGTCGCCGACTTCCAGACTCATGGCTAAGGCGATCCTAGAACGGCTGGAGTCACTGGTTTTCCGAAACCACCGACCAAAATTCTGGGCCCGGTATGTGGATGACACCTTCGCCATCATCGAACGGGATCAGATGCTGGAATTCCAAGAACATTTCAACGCTGTCTTACCGGAAATACAATTTACGATGGAAGAAGATTAAACCAACCATTTAGCCCTTCTAGATTACCTCGTCTGCCGCAAAAATTGTGGTTGCCTAAAAACCAAAGTCTCCAGGAAGGCGACAAACGCGACGGAAGTACTGACTTACAACAGCCACAAACGCAGTTGCGTAAGTGCACTATACCAGCGTGTGGAGACACACTGCAGAGAACCAGAAGACAAGATTGCTGAATTACAATATCTTCGAAGGGCGTGTAAAGCAAATGACTACCCACGCAACTTCGTCAACCAGTGCCTACGCAAACGAGGCGAAAGACCAAATCCGACTGGTCCCAAATTTTGGCGAGCTCTCCCATACGTAAAACATGTTCCCGAAGCCGTCAGCCGCCGTCTCACACCCCTTGGCGTTGGAGTTGCACACAGACCGGAGGCAACCATAAGGCGCCAGATCATGAAACAAAAAGACCCACTGCTACGGCAAGACACTTCTGGGGTCATTTACCAGGTCTGGTGCAGTTCTGGATAAAACAACTCTGTCGGAGAAACTGGAAAACTATTCCAAACGCGAATGATCAAGCACGCAGCAGCAGTGAGGGGGAACAACGCCAGCTCCCAAGTCACGGCTCATTCTACGAGACCCGGCCACACATTCAAGTTGATGAAACCAAACTATTCTCCCTAGAGGTGACAACCGCATGAGCCACGAACTGCTCGAATAAGGGTTTGCGACCCTTAATCAATCAACAAGCGCAACGACCTGCCTGCTCCATATTCGATGCTGAGACTTTGTCTGGGTAAAGTAGTTAGTCAAGCGGAGAACGTGCGGAAGACCACTGGTCCTGGTGCCAATGTCAGTGAGCCAAATGGCCCAAGAGTTTATTCGAATGACGAAATCTGGCCGTCAGTAATTCTACTGCTGTAATTCTCACCGCATGCAATCACCTGCAATGAGTGTGGGAACCGATAGTCTTGACAAACAGGCTGGCGCATGGAAACTGCATACTGCAACAATTGGCTGGTCAGAAAATTATCATACCAGGTGCAACTATCTGCGATGCACTTGGGAGCTGTCAATTGTAATAGGCATGTAGTGACCTAACGTCTACATCCTATAAATACTGCAAAACCTGGGTAATCCAATACCCTTATCTGACTCCGTCTCCAATGATGGATTTGCGTGAGAATCCGAAGCGTCAGACTGATAAAGCTCGTATTCCAGTGATCGTGGCTACTTCCTCGAACTGGACTCTTCACTTTTATTAATAAATCATACTTTCTAACCTGAAGTTAATGGCGTTGGTATTCATTTCCGACTAGCAATGTTGAGTGAGCCGCTAGCTCGCTAGTTCACTCAGAACACCTCGAGTGCTCTCATCTGCAGGTGGCATGGATAATTCTTTTACAGACAGTTTTTTAATGAAATAGTCCTTTTCCAGGTTGCTTCGTACCAAAGGATCCTAGTTTACCAAAACGTATTTGTTGAGTAAGGATTGAATTGACGCACAAAACTCCAATATATTGCATCGAAATTTTTAAAGGCGGGTAGGCTAAACAGCTAGCGTATAAGTGAAGAATTTGGAGTATGGTAAGAACAGGTAAGAACACTGAACTGACTTGGCTTTTGGTTTCAAGAGGCCCAGAAGACATGGGCATAGGAACCTCTCATGGAAAACAGGTGATCTTGCTGTAAGTTCGGGAGAGGGTACCTATTCCCCTGTCCTAGCCTTAACCCTAACCTTAACTGTAATCGTTATGTCTCCGGGAGATAGGGTAAGGCCATCTACATTTCAAGGGGAGATGAAGGGAGAGTTCCGATTCCTGTGTACTGCAGCGACTATAAAACCAGCAGTAGTAGTAGTAGTAGTAGTAGTAGTATTAGTAGTAGTAGTAGTAGTAGTAGTAGTAATAGTAGTAGTAGTAGTAGTAGTAGTAGTAGTAGTAGTAGTAGTAGTAGTAGTAGTAGTAGTAGTAGTAGTAGTAGTAGTAGTAGTAGTAGTAGTAGTAGTAGTAGTAGTAGTAGTAGTTAAAGAGCGTTACCTCGATCCTGATGCGCATACCAATTTTGGTATTCTTCTGGCCTCAAATTTGCATATCAGTTTCGCTTTAAAGTAGTTCCTTACGGTTAAAAAAATGCAAAACAGCTAGGACAAGAGCTCTTACTTCAAAGTCCCCCCGTCCCCTTAAAAAAGAGAGATTGGCTGAAAATCAGATAGCAGCGTCATGATGTGGTATACAGCCATTAGGAAGGAACACAAGGAATTATATTAAGCAGTTTAACGACAATACCCAACGTGAAAATTCCACATGGAAGTGAGATATGTCAGCATCAAAGGCTTAAAAACCGATCAAGAGAAATCGGCACCCAGTGTCAGAGTTAATTTTACATCACCCATTTCCCAAAAAAACCTAGCACATGAATTTGGCCTGGGCCGGGAACAGAGCTCGGACAGAAAACGGCTTGCCGAGGTGGTCTAGAGGTGAAAAAAGTGGTTGGCTTGAGACTTGCGAGGGCTAAAGTAAAAGCCAGCAGAGCGCCATCGGACAGATATGTCTTTCGGCCACCTTTTCCGGCCAATAAAGAGCCAAAAATACGTGCAACGGAATTTGGGGCGTGCGTGTGTACACACCATAGCATTTCAAAAATAACGAGCTAAATAAAGACCACAAGGGAAGTCAAAAGCACCTTCGGGCACAATAACAACGGAAAAGGTCGTCGGACGGAGATGAGAAAGCAACGGAAAGCCAGTCTTAAGGCTCTGCTACTTGACCTTTGCACATTTAAGTCACTAAGTCCGCATGCAGCTGTCTAAAGGCGTTCACGGTGTGCTTAAAACCTACGAAGAGTGAGATATCTTTGCTGATATTAAGTTTGATCTTAGATCCCCTTGGGCGACAAAAGCAGATCGTGAAGAATCGAAGGGGGTGTAAACCATGAAGCAGGGTCAGCGTGTCCAACTGGATGAGTATTGTCCCTGTGGGGGGAAGGTAGAGAAACAGCGCTAACCAATGCATGAATCGGATTACAGTTAGGGAGACGCACTCAGCACTGCCTATCTCTCTTCCCATTTTCACCCTGCTCCAGCAGCTAGACACAGTCAAGAAGACTTAATATGAGTGAGGGCGAAGAGAGGTTTAGTTCTACGGGCGCCACCCACGTATTGGGCGCCCAATAACCAGAAGCAGACTTCACTCGTACATAGATTTCGTCGGTCAGAGTTTCAATGAGCAGAATCCTGCAGCCGAAGCAGCGGTTGGACGCAGGTGGGCAATCGGGCGAAGTTTACAGAATTTCATGCCGTAACTGCCCCTGCAATTATACAGGCAAGACAGGGCGACGACTTGACTCGCGAATACTCGAGCATAAATGGGCTGTTCGGGGAGGCACCCCACTGTCTCAAGTCACCACTCACAGGTCGGAGGAAGGCCATGATTTCGACTTCGCTAGAACGTGGATACTGGCGCGGGCTGGCAATAAGACGGGGTAGGAAGTACTGAAAACGTGGGCGTGTGACTACTATCAACAGACACATGAATCTCCCCCCCCCCCCCCCCCATTATCAAGCGCTCCGCCCACGCAGCCAGGTCAAGCGGCCCGCTGTCCAAGGCCACTAACCATCACGACGTCGTGTGCCCACTTAGAGGTAGCCGGCGCAAACTCGATCCAGTCACGGACATTCCCTATCTTTCCCCCCTCCCCTTATTATTCGACTACAAATATGCTAACTTATCGTTGCACGCACACAGTCTCTGATTATGGGCTTCCGTACGAGTTCAAAAGGTCAGAATATTCCGAAGATCGCACATTCACCTTTGCAGTAGTCCAGATCAGAAGAAATTCAGGTTGACAAAGAGAAAGATTGCACGGCTGAAGTAGAGGCAAAACTGACAGACTGTCAAAGAAGGCTCCAACTCGAAGACCTCAGACCAGTCCCTCGACTGTACGGTTTACCAAAAATCCATAAGGACGGCCTGTCATTTCTTCCGATTTTGGACTTGCGGAACTCTTTGTATCATGCGATAGCGAAGTGGCTAGCAGAGAAACTCATGGCCGTATAGCATCAGGTGGCGCAACGTAGCTACCACAATAGCTTCGGATTCAATGACAACGTCAAAAGCCTTAACTTCAACGTTTAGACGCCTCATTACTTTTTACCAGCGGCTCGGTCATCGAGACAATTGATTTCATCTGTAAATTCTTACCGAGTAATCAACGGGAAGTAGGAATTCCGAGGAACACGCTCAAGGAATTACTACTAAGACGTACAGGTTCTTTTCGGTAATAAATGACATAGTCAAATAGACGGCGTTGCTATGGGCCCACCTCTTTGATCTCTCTTAACCGATGTGTTAATGAGCAAGCTGTAGAAATTTGAACTAAGCGCTCTGATAAATAAGCAAAAGCATTACATTGGAAATGTAAACGGCTGGTTAGATCACGTTCGTAGACGTCCTTCTAAACAGGAGAAGTGACAGTGGCGTTCAAAAGAGCGTCCATGGGAAGAAAACCTGGTCTGGTCACTAAACAAACAGGGGCAGTTTTGTACCGTTCCAAAAAAGGCAACATAGTCCGTTGTTTGGCGCAAGCCGCTAGAAAACTTTGTTCAGCATACAGCATCGAGGAGGAGTTTAGAAATATCCAGGACCTACTCCCCAAGGACGGGCATCCGGGCAAGCTTATTGCAAGGAATATGGCTAAGCGACCATAAGAACCCGCCACATTGACTGCCGAACAGAAAACCCAATTCCTCAAAGTCCCCTTTTAAAGAAACGCTGCGAGCGCACTCCTAAGAATACGCCTCAGCCACATTGTCTCACGAACCTCTATACAGTAAGAGTTCGCTTATTATTCTTCTCCAACCTTATTTTACCCGGAGAAGGTTAGGATAGGCTGCCACCTCCGACCAACTCAATTTACATTTATTCCTGCCCGTGCACCTATTGAGCCAGTTAAATTGGTCGCATGAGTTGGCGTCAATCCGAAAGAATACGAGAATATCTCCCAGCATAGCTGAGAAAAGGCGACATTAGAGGGCATTAAAAGCGTCATTGTGTGGACTGACTGACGGACTGGCTGACTGAGAGTCAGGTTGCAATAGCTCCTTCTTAATGTGGCCTTTATGGCACTCCCACTCCGTGGGATCCGAGCCAGGTGTGATGGCACGCCCAGGGGCGGCTCCGGCCGCGCCAGCCACCTGCGCCCTCTCCCATCTCCGGTCTTCTTGACTCTGTCTTGACACCGGGCTCAGGTGGGGGAGGAGGAGAGAGTGCGGTAGCTGCAGCGCAAGGCTACTATCACATAAAACTAATTCACGCGCAGGTCACCGTCCCTGCACCACCTGGTGTGGAGCATACGGTGGACCTCGTCGAAATCGACGGTCGAACTGTCGTGTGGACTCAAACGAAGCTTTTTGTGTGATTTATGAGGTCCAAACAAAACACCCTAAGTTACTTGGTCAGAGTCTGTTAGCAACAGCAAAAGCGGCTGTCATCAGATTACAAAAGCCGCTCTTGTGTGTACAGAAGAACCTAGCACAGGTTTCGCACTGCTGTATGCAACTCTCAGCGCCCTTCCGCGCTCTTGGTTCTCATCCTGACATTGACTCTTCATACCTCCCCCGCTCCATATTCCCCCACCCCGCTTGTGTGTTAAGATGACCTTGAATCGATTATGTCCAAGCAGTGACATGCGTTTCTCTATCCCGTTCCCACATAAATGCACTGGCCTGACAAGAATGTATCGAAGGCAAACGTATGCTCGCCAACTAGCAATACTCTTTTGGCTATGTGGACTTGCAAATTTGAAATTCCCACATATATATTTTCATTAGATATCCTCCTAGCATTACTGGTATATGAACTCTGGCACAAATTCCAGAGTTTTCTGTCCATTCATATGTTGCAAAGTTTGCTGGGAGAAAGCAATATATTTTTTTTCGTTTTTGTATTGCTAGAGGTGTAGTTGATTAAAGCAAAGAGCATTTACTTTAATTTCGTCCTGAGAGCGATCACGGGAACAAAAGTATCCAGAAGTCATGTTTACAGGCTGGTCAGTTACTAACCAGCTTGCACGTAACATCGCTCTCACGGTTTACTTGGGCCAAAGAAAATCAATTTTAAAGTGTGACAAGTCTTGTATGGTAAAACTCTCGAGGTTAAATTGTCCTCTTCCAGAAGAAAAACACTCAGATACGCAAACTAAATCTAGAGCAGCTAGTAACATAGGAAATTGTCCGGACACATGGTAACGTAAATTTCCGCATGCAAAACACATTTGCTGAGGCGGACCGAACGAATAAACGAAATGCGCATTTTAGGTGCTTAAACTGAAGATATGACTGGCTGACGACAGTTGATAGGTCAGAAATGGCCATTCCAGTCTCCTTTCTCTTTGCCAGCAACATCAAAGTTGTCTTATGTACTAGAGGGGGAGAGGAAGGTACATAGTTATATCCCACGAAATACGTAGCTTGCTTTCTCTTACCCGAACTGTTCCAGAGGCAATCTTTGATCCATGGGGCTTAATGGGAGCCGTTGTTTGATGTGGTCTACACTGAAACCGAACTTCCGACTGGCATTGAGTACCAGGCTGTCGTAGATTCCATTGTAGGTATCGACGCGATTCTTCTCATCGGGCCCACCCAGATGTAAGTTTTGAGACCAGGTCTGAAGACCCGCCAGCTGGATATCAAATAGCGTAAGCACGGCATCGGAGAGCTGTTGAATCTGCCTGTCATCTAGAGCGTCGTCTGTCAGATTCACTTTTTCTAGGTAGTAGAGAGAAAAGCGACTAGAATGAAAGCAGCACTTAGCCCAAGGATATAACAACCTTCAAGGCACACGAGTAATGGTCGAACCTAGCTGGCTGGCCTTATCTAGACGGGGTTCAATGTTATTTGTTTTCTGTCTGCACGAATTCAATCTGTCAAGGTAGTTCAAAAGTTATCTCAAAACCTACTAGTACGGAAAAATGATAATATTCCAGAATTAATAAGCAACCTTTTTCCATCAAGTTAATGACTGAAAGACAACCAAGATATTGATGTCGTTCAATCAAAGGTTAAAACTTAAAGATTTTTTTAAATCTAATGGGAGAACAGCTGTAGTCAGTGCAAAGGCAAGGGTTCAGGTCCCCCCTGTCCCAAGTAAATTCCATTGGTACAATATTTTTCTCGACAACTCTCCACTTAAAATCTGTTCTTAAGAGTGGCTCTCCGCCACGAGAGCCCCGCGTGTGTGGTTAGAGCTGGAAAAAGAAACATAAAGGACCATTAGGGGGGGGGGAGGACGATGACGTCGGTCAGTCACGACCATTGGTAAGACTTCCCCATTTTTTTGCTCATCGGACTTGGAAAGCAGAAAAAAATATATGACGACGACGGTTCAAGAGTTGCAAGTGGTGACGCCCACAGCATGCTTAACGAAGTGAACGCAAAACCGGTGACTTGCGCAGCGACTGCCATACTACCTCACACCAGCTGGATTTTTCGCTAAGACAGAGTCAAAACGGTCGAAAAAGTGCCACACACACACACGCAAGACACGAAAAGCGAGGCGGAGCTAATTTATGATAGGCTGCATTCTTGCTGGGCAGAAATTCCAACCCAAGATGGGCGATGAAGATTTCCTTAACTCGATAGTTTTACCGCCTAACCGTAACCCTAACCATGAACCTTACCCTATTTGCCCTGGGATTTGACGCAAATATGCCTGTATTGCGACGAGTCCTAGTCCCATGTCACCTTTACGGAGGCATATAAGTCATCCTCACCAAACTTATAATGAGTATCAATCTGGGCTGTCTTCGTACATATTTGGAGCCCAGCCACCAACGGCCCAATGCCGACTGTAAAAACGGAATGTCCTGCTAGCCCATGCTGCACATCCCAGTCGATTGCGCAAAGGACCAGTCCTTTGCGAAAACAGCTCTGATGGACACCAGGGATAACATCAAAGGAATTCCCCTCCTCATCATGTTCTCTAATCAGCTGGTCTGAGATATTAAGCTGGATTAAATCACAAAAGCCTCGGTGAGATGCAGTCACGCGATTAGATAGGATGACGAATAATGCATAGACAACCTCAGGATTGATGCCATGGAATTTCCTGCCCCAGTGATCAGTCATAGCAATTATTATATTCAGCTCGAGGACGGCATGGCTACGGTTTCCATTTCAAATTTTGGGTCAGACGGACGCGTGGTCAATTGGTTTACGTGGCGAACACATATAGACTTCTGCCGGGAGACAGTCTTATTTTTAATTACAGGAACGAGAGGAAGGCAGATGAGGAGTCTGAGCTTAGCGAGTTCAGCAGCCGAACAAACTTCCTCATTCACTGCAAATTGTTGTTCCACGGCGAAGACATTTCCGCAACTTGGCAAGTCAAAGGCGTTGAAGCGAGACTGGGTCACTCTAGAAGTTCGACGCAGCTTCACGGTACCACCCTTAGCTGAGGCAAGTCCGAAATCTCAGACGTCCTCCAGACGCGGAGTGCAGAGCGCGTGGCCCCAAGACGCAAGCGTCGGAACTTACGGTCGTGCCGAAGACGAGCAGCCTTCAGAGTATTCACGAGTCTTACTTTCCCCTTCTCCCCTCCGCTCGATCGAAGTCTCGCAGCGACTCCTGTCGTGGTTTGTAATCCGTCAGGTGTCTCGGGAAGTATGAACCAATTGATGCGAATGAAGACGCCTCAGGAGTAGCCACCATCTAAAAAAGGCGGTGGAGATAGCCAGGCGGAAGCCCGTAGAAGCGGCGGGACCCATGAGAGGTTCAAAAGTGCATTTATTTGCAGCCCGCGCTCTTCAAGCAACAGACAACATGAGCTCTGGTAAAATACTGGACAGTTGGACCACCACGAACGATGGAGTTCACGACTTGCCGAGCACATGTCGGTGACTTGCGCGTGAATTAGTGCTACACTTGTCGCGATCCCTCTCTCTCCCTCTCACACACACTAGCCTGGGCCCGGTAGCAGAACAGAGCAAGGACGGCCGGAGGCGGTATCGTGCGCAGTGGCTTGCAAAGCCCAACAGCTCGTTTACGCGGACCACACACAACCTGGTCCGCGCATGAGGTTTGCGCAGAAACAGGGGAGTGGATCTGATCCCGGCTAAGTGGGAGCGCCACAGAAAGCATATTAGAAAAAGAAAGCAGGCTCTCCGTTGTGAGAGGAACAAGCAATCCCATTAGTTGGTAGCCCTCCAAAGCACGGCTTTAGCGCATTCTGACAGCTTCAAAGCGCGCCAGTCAATCACATGCAGCAGAACACCCACAAAGGTGAAGTCAGACCAGTTGCCGGTGTCGGTATGCCGCGAGGGTTTGACACGAAACGCGCTCCAATTTATTTCCAGTGTGGTCATTGTCCAAGTGTCAGCGGATCAAATAGATCCGAGCAGGTAGTTTCTTAGAATTAGCTGTGGACTACAGACTGGGCATATAATTAAGACATATATAAGATGGAATCTTAAACACAAAGGAGAGCATAAAATATTAGGCCAGCTCAAATGAACGCAGCCCCGCGAAACAGTTTTTTCGGCGTCGGCAAACTCGAACATTCCCATGAAGGTGGCAGAGGGGTTGGTCTTAATACGCGGAAGATGCGAAAATAAGAGGCTATAAACAGGCAAAACTGCAAGCAGAAGAAGAACTAACCACAATCATTTCTACTCCACCTGAGACTGGCGAGCAGATGGAAGAGGTCAGCTTGTCCACGAACACGGTGAAGAGATTGGGCTGCGAGGCGAAGTCTGCAACGTGCTCCATTGCCTCAGTAAGGGATTTGACCATTGACAGCACGTCACTAACGTAGAGATCCAATTGGCTGAGGAAGCGCTATGTGGGACATCAAGGCATGGTAGTTCAAAAAGGCTACCGGTGGAAAACCACAGATGCAAGTAGCACGCATAAAGTGGCTGGAAGTACGGCTCGACTGCTCACACTGCGAGTCAGTAGGGAAACAACGACTAATTCAACCAACGGGCTAGGCGTAGATGCAAAAACCTCGAGTTAGAGAACACAACACAAATCCAAATCGCATCAAAAATTTACTGGCTACATGAGAGTTCCCAACGTCTGCCACAGGTAATATAGAAACAGGGTTGAATGCATCGGCTCTGCCAAATGTCAGTCATCAGGACAGATTAAGTTTAGGCGTACTAACGGTAGGCATAAAATGCTGCAACACTGTTCACGTGACGAGGTGCTCGAAGGAAAGGACTGAGCAGTATGTGCACTGAAAAAAGCTGGTCTAGATTTCTAGGGGATGAAGGCACCCTCATAAATCATGCTACTAGCCTGGAAAATGTTATGCAGATGAAAAATCCAGAGCAAATGAAACCAGTCTGATCGCCATTCATAAGGTAAAGACGGTTTAAGTAGGAGTTGCACCAGGTCAACAAACGAACGCTCAGTCGAAAAGTGGATCAACGAATGAGGGGCGCAGATGAACCTACGACTTGGCTGGTCAGATGATAATCCACAAGCGATTTGTTTGACGTGCGGTTAGATTTCAAAACACCTTCTCCATACAATTATGTACCTCAAGGACATCGGCTTTCTAAATAACGCCTTTCGAAAGATATCAAGCTTGATCTAAACGCCAACTGTCCACGACTTATGCAACTGGTAAATTGGATAACGTAATGTTAATTTTTTGGCTAATACTTTCGTGAAAAACTTCCAATAATGAAGGATTACATCTGCCAAGATGCGGCACTTATCTTATATTTCAATCTTGTCATTTTCTTCTGTTGCCACATAATCGAAAGGTGAACAGGGTAGGCACAGCCCCGGTAATCTGAGCGTCAAGTATTTTCTGCTGATGCAGACCGCAGTGTTCCTTCACTAGCCCAGATCCGATGGTAATGCAATTTCGGAACGATCGAAGATCCTCATCGGCACAGTGAAGATGCCAAACAGCCTGTTTACACGTGCTATACACACACAGAAGAACCTAAAGTAGATTTGTTATCTCACAAAATGACAACCAGAATTCAGAAACGGGTTTTTGATTCAAAAAAAATTACTTAAGTGGGGTTTTCGTACTGATTATCGTGCAGCATCACCCCAATATATTCCACTAACGTCAGAATACCGACTTTCGAATGCACTTCTCTTAGGCCACGTGCTAAAACTACAAGCCTTAAAAGATAACTACATAATTACTATTAATTGTCCTATTGATTTGAATACCCTTAACACTTCAAATATATTATACATAAAACTGCACGAATATATTCTTTCTCGTACTCATTTAGTAGCAAATTACGCTTTTCTTCAAATTTCATACTTCAGGAAAAGGAAATCTTTCGGTTTAACGATGTTTCTAATTAGGAGATTTTTAAGATCGCGAATTGCCTATGCATAGAACATCGTACCCATCTATTTATTAATGTTGATTATAAAATATAATACATTCTCGCCATCCATTGCAAAAGTTTATTAGCACTATGTGACTTCTTCCTCAAAGTGTAGAGAAATGTGTGGTTTTCCATGGATGGAATTTATAAAGCATGCAGTTTGGAAACCCTAAATGCAAGTGCATCGACAAGCTGGGTTCAAAATTAGGCAACAAGAGAAAAACGTTTTAAAAACCGAAAGATAAGCTATCTTAACTTGCAAAAGTCGAACAAGACGTATTTTTCTATGAAATGAGTAAAAGAAAGAATATTTTCGTACACGTTTTCCGTACAATATAATATAGAGGAATATGTATGTGCAAGACTCTAAAAAAGACTATTTCAAAAAGTAATTTGACTTTTTTTGCTTTATTCACTCGTTTAATTGCATGGACAGGCTTCCTATACATTTACAACTTCAGTTTACTCAACTAGGCCAATTTTTCAAATTTTCGTAATCCGTACCTATTCTAAAAAAATTATCATTTCTAAGACAATGTAATGTTAATTTGTAAACCACAAAAAGCCATATATTTCCTAACGATCGGTTCTTAATGGATGTAAAATGATGATGGACGCAGTGTGCACTGATTTCGCAAAACGTGCCGTAACTCATGAAATCCATCAGATTTCATGAGTTAGGACACCTACTGTTGTCGAACATGACGGTCGGACTAATCATCTACAAACCGAAGTACACCTTATAATCACGGAATTTATGCACCGAATTCATTGAGCGGAGGGAAGCCGGATTTCCGGGCGTAAAGTTCTTGTGCGGCAAAGGCAACAAACGACTCATGTAACTAACCAGTAGATCACAGATCACACAGATCACAGACACCTCACGTAGAAGAAAATCTGTTTAGTCAGATACACAGAACAGGAATCGGTTCATCGGTTGAAAGACGCAAAAATATTTGTGACTTTGCAGCAGAACAGTTAAACAAGTAAAATGGTAGAAATTCAGCAAAACTGTCTCAGACCACAGGAGACGGCGAATCAACAAAGCCAGATATTCTTTGCCCACCCCCGCCCCGTTACGGGATCCAATCGCGAGATCTCGAATTCCAGGGGGGGGGGCACTTTGTCAAGTGGACGGCCAAGAACTGTATGTATCTGGCAGTGAGTTAAAAATATGAGGGTGATGCAAACAGCGAAATGCCCTACTTGGAACTGTGCACAGTGAGCATTATTCATGCAATCAGCAGAGGTTTAGAGCCAACTTACGGAAGTAGTCTCCTTCACCGGCATAAAAGGGAGAATGTTTGGAAGAGTTTCGCTAATCACATAGCGCACCTCCACACAAACAGGACGTTCGCGATCTTCTTCCTATAGTCAAAAGAAAGGTTAATTAGATCAACTAAGGGATCGAGAGAGCAACCAAACGATCGAGAGATCAGGTGTCCGTATGGCATGGTTAATGGAAGTCAATAGCAGCTGCATCCTTATGCATTAAGTAAACTTCAAGTACATTAAAAAGTGGTCGCGACAGCCAAGGTGACTGTAGTCAGACGATGCAAACTGCAATTACGCCTAAAAACTTGCCACGGACACTGCAATTACCATGACCCAAAGGCAAGTCTCTTGACGCAGGCACGCAGATGGAAGGGGAACGAACTGCGAGCAATATTGCTCCAGCCAAATTACCCCCATATATCCGTTTTCGAAGGTGCTAGGGCAAACACGGGACTCTGGTAAAGCCCCATGCCCCCTTGGTTCTCGGCACCCCATAGGAACTTCAATGTCGAACAACATTCCACTAAAGTGGACAGTAGGCGTTCTAAATAATGGAGCTGTGGAGGGAACTGACGGCCTGAACTGTAAATCTTAAGTTAAATGCATCATGCAGACAGGTGAAAGTGGGACCATGTGTCACTGAAAATTATTGACACTACGCAATGCCAACTTGTCAAAAGATGGTGCACTAGACCTCCTGAAAAGTGTCGTCAGTCGAAAGAGCAGTTAATAAGGTCAACTGCATGACCTAAGCAGGTACAGTGTCTCGTCAATGCGGGATCTCGAGTGTGATTGGTTAGTTGAATCGAACCCCTTTGATATGCGTAGGTGATTGATGGGCGGCGATCAGGTTAATGGGCCAAGTGAGGCACGGACTCCTATAATACGCGAATTGGGGGTAATATGGTGCTTTATGGGAGGCGTAGACGAAACTGACAATGTTTTCAGGGTCGAAAAATTGCCTTCAAGCCAATGCCTTGTTTAAATACATCAATAAGCCTAAAAAGCGAGCGCGTAATAAAATACTGGAACTGAGGAGGTACAAAAGGGAGGAAAGTAGTGAAAACCAAGGGCAGTGCTTATAAATTCCAGGCGATTTGATCCATCTCGTGAGGACCAATCACACCAAAGGAGAAACTGCGAGAAGTATTTCGTTAAATTCAACGCTTTTAATGGGCGCAACTAAGAATATAATTGAAGTTGACCGGGTGGAAAGTTTAATCCCTAACTTCTAATCTCAAACCCGCGTTGAAAACCTAATCCTAACCCTAGCCCTAACCGCTACACCTGAACTCTAACCTAACCCTTAAGCATACATGTTAACCTATAAACTCTAAAGCAGAAATCTAACCTTAACGGGAAACGAAAAAAGGGGTTTCAATGAAACCTAGACTAGGTGAGGCTACATGACCACATGAACCCGAATACGTAAGAACGCCTTCATTTCTTAACCATGAAGCCGTATGCAAAAGAAACATAAAGACCGGAGGCGGGAGAGGGCGCAGGTGGCTGGCGCGGCCGGAGCCGTCTCTGAACGTGCCGCCACAGAGAGATACGATGACCTACTAAGAATTTGCTGGAAAAACGAGGCGCTTGCCAACCAGCCATTTCACTATTTGCTACCAGAAAGCGCATAGGGTGGGTAAGGACCAAGTTCTCAGGCCAGCCGCATCTTTCCGACTTCGTATCTGGCGAAGGCGTCAAAATGACGACCAATTAGAGACACGTAAATGGACAAGGTGAGAACGAAACCTGAGAGCATCACAGGCTCCGTACTCAACGGTTTGTGTAGCAGATCGGGTGGCTGGCACAACTGGGTCGTAAACCTGCTGCCGACGGAGAGCAATGCACGGCGAGCGTCTCTGGTGCAGTTAGGTTGCGTTGTGGAGCTTGATGAACCAGTTTGGATGAGTGTCCTCATGTGTACTATAATTTCTAACTTTGGTCTGTTCGCCCGGCGTCAACCGGTCGCAGTAGAATCTCGAACCGGGAACTGGGTCAACCGCAAAATGCTTCGAATTCAACACTATATGTGAAGGACTGCACAACGGATAACCGAAAAAAGCAGTCAGGCGGTGCAATCTCTGTCGACCTATAAGCAGATCTCCATAGAAGAGGAAGTTGTTTGTCCCGTTTGGCAGGCCATCAACAAAAAGGGCATCAGTTTTTGATCTTTTAAATAATGAGTAACAGCATCATGCTCGCCGCCAAAGTGACCTTTTTCATATTAATCTGTGACCAGATGGAGGCTCTAAATCATGCCAGGCTACCTCTATAGTTTATTGGTTAAAAAAGGAGGGGCCGTGTGTGCACTCGTGTCGGGGCAACGAAGACAAAAAGCAAATACCGCAATTAAATTTCCATAAAAAATAGCCTACGTTTTGCGAAGGTCTGAGATGCCACCTTCTGATGAAGTGTTTGACTTGGTTTTTCGCATAATACCTGAAATACGGAGAAAGGGAACAGGTTGATATGCATAAAACACAACTGAAACAACAGAGATTAGTATAGAGCGATGGTTTCAGACAGACAATTTGAACGGAAAGGTTGTTCTTTTACTAACCTACGTCAGTTCGGTTGTCGAAGTCCACCGTATGCTCTACAGAAAGGTGGTCCAGGGACGGTGACTTGTGTGCAAATTAGTTTTTAAGTAATAGGAGTCTTGCCCTGCATCTACCGCACTCTCTCTTCCATTACCAGCCTGTACCCGGTGGCAAGACATTGTCAAGAAGACCGGAGGCGGGGTCGGGCGCAGGCGAATATATTCGAAAATAGCCATAAATGGCAACAGTGGGTGGTGCGGAATGAGCCAGCACTTATGCGTGGCCATGTTTGGCACGCGCACCCCACCTCCATGTTCGGTATTTGTTATGGGACCATATCCCAGAATAGTAATAACGCCTGTCGTGCCCTGATTTGGCCACCGTGTTGGTTCAGCGCATCTACCACGCGCCCCGGTTAGGGAGCACTAGTAACATACACACACGGGGGGACGGCCAAGATTTTCGGCTCGCGTAAATCTCCCATTTCTTGTCCGCAGTCTAAATAAACGCAGGAATTATTAACTGGAAAATCCCACATTATACGAAGTAGCAGAAGCACTACAAAATATAAGTCCTTATTCTTATCATACTGAGGATAAAACGGAATGTCAATTAGTTCACCAATACAGAATGCGTCGCGAGCGATGACTTCTGTCATGTGCAGTGCAGGATGGACACGGCAAGGGTAACTTGCACGGGATCCACCGCACTCTCCCCATCACCCAGCTGGGTACGATGACAAGACAATGTTAAGGCGACCGATGGTGGGTTCGGGCGCAGAGGCCCAAAAAACTTAACAGCCCGCCTACGCGTGCCAAACACGACCTCCCTCCCTACAATGTACCAGACCTTTACAGATGACTGCTCGGAACTCACATGCACGCGAGTGTTAGAGAGACCACATTAAGAAGGAGTCATTGAGCCTGACTTCAGCCAGCCATCCCACATTCACACACGACAGTTACCACACGAACCAAGGCATCCTGTCAAGTGCCAGCCCTCCAAGTCACGATTTTAGAACATCAGATTTATTAGAGGAACGTGTTGGTGCGCCGTGAAGATGGATCCCCCCCCAGAGTTAGCCTCACTTTCCATGCTGTCTGTCATGTACCCGACGAATGTCAACCACCTTCTGGTGGGATTGGCCGCAGTGGCTAACTAAGCAAGAATATCCTGTCTACGCATGCATGTTCTGGAATGCAATGCTCGGCTCGGATCTCACATCCGTGAGAGTGCTAGCAAGACTGCACGGAGAAAAAGCAATTAAACATGACTCTCACACCTGACTCACACAAGAAGCAAATGTCGCGAACGAAGTCGGCAAACAGGCAGTTAGGTCCTTCGCAGCAAACGTTCTGGACCAGTTTACTTCCCTATTCCGCCTGAGTCTGCAGTAGTGATTTAATGAGTCAGTAGGGAAAAATGGAAGCCAATTTCTATCCCATTTCCGACTTAAGTGGGGCCAAACACAGCCGATAAGATCACTAAAGGAGAAATTACAGTTCCGAAACTGATCTGGCACACTTTATGTTCACTAGAATGACGAATTAGAAGAAAGGGCAATAAATATCCCGAAAATCCAACATAGAAGGGAAACCCATGAAACCGCTTAGACATCCATCCAATAGCTAAGCGGTGAGTCAGCACATATGACAAGAGGTAAAAACAGTGGAATTAGCAGCCTGTTCCGACCATTTACGGCCCGTTTACTGGGCAATTTAGTAGGTTACAAAAAACCTATGAAAAACGGATATGGTGGAGCGACAGACGGGATAAATACGGTAGAAACGACAATGGTTCGATAAAATGAGTTGGTAATGCATTCTACGGGACAGTTCAATGGAACCAATGAAACGAACGAGGGCAGTGTCTATTATCCTCAAAGAAACTGAACTAAAATCCCCGGTGGTGTAACTCCCGACTCTAAACCCAGAATGTATTCAGGAGGTAAGATAGTTACTCGACTGACTTATACTTTCGCGTGCTGACACTGTTGATTCCTCCCAGATATGTCAGGACTTGGCCTGGTGAATCAGATGGGAATTGTGACCTTCAGACATCCCTCAAACTTGACACGAATATTTCAAAAGATTTCTAACAGACGGAAACAATAGGAAGCAAGTGACACCATTGCAGCATTATAAAAGATGAGGTGAATGTGCAAACTGATTTAGCACCATCTTTAACGGATTCACTGTGAAAGCGGTGAATGGAATGGCCCCGATCAGCCACTTCCAGTCAGTTAGCAATACCCAGACAATATATCGAGACTCCTACATCCAATTCTACGATTATTTCATATTACTAAACGCCGTATTCGGATGAATTAATCTTATCGAACGTTTCTGGCAAGGAATGAGCCAGCTGTCCAATAGGAGTGTGTGATCTCGATTCACCCCTATAACGGAGCAAGCGGTACATGCTCCAGAACACAACGGGGACCAGATCGGGTTACTGCAAGCGTTATTGGCGATACGCACCGATGATAGATTGCACACATGGGAGAATGGGTGTGATTGAATGCCAAGGTGCAGGTTTCCGTCGCGCCACGCAGCTGCGCCCGATCCCACCCCTGGCCTTCTTCAGTCCATCTTGATATCAGGTCCAGGTGAGTGGAGAAGGAAGCAACGCAGTATATGTTGGACAAATCTATTATCATTGTAACCTACTTAACATGTACTTCATCGTTACTTCTCCTACCATGCCGTAGGGAAAACAGTGGACCACTGTTGTCCTCGATGACCAGCAGGATGTGGGTAAAAACGTCGGATTATCCCAGCCTGGGGTTCGAGCTTGGCCACCTGACAGCGGTCACAGGGTCGACAGTGCGCATTTCACCCTCCCTTGTCGCTATCAGTAACCCTGCTCGATTCTTCATTACTTGTCTCTATGTATCTACCTAGCGGGCGGCTCCAGATTGGAGCTCCAAAGCAAACTGGTATCCTCCGCATGACAACCCGCAACAGAGACGGATTAATGAACGTCACACCTTTCCCCCCTCCCCAACCATAAACATCGTCACAAACAGGTTGTAGGGCGAAGTCAAAGAAAAATACAAAAGAGCAGTAAAAAATTTAAAACAATTCGAAAGACGAACGCTTTTATTCGGCTGTCTAGATGAGACACACTCTTCCATTCCGGTGGTATTTCAGGTTCCGGTTGGAGGTTGCTAATGAGGTAAATTGTAGGTGTTGCGTCATCGCCCTCCTGGACGGCAGCGTCGAGTACGTCGGGGCTGGCTATGTTGGAGACGACCTTGGCATCAGGAAACTGAGCACTCAGCAGGGCGGTCACGTTTCCGATGGTTTCAGTGGTTCGGTAAACAATTGAGTCCGAAATGAAAGATGGAAATCCGCCACCAGAAAAACGAATCACGTAGTAGTTGTAAGACGGACGATCACTGCGGTTGACAATATACTCATACAGACCGCTCTCCCGGGCCTACAAAAGCAGGTTAAAGGATGGTCGTTATACCCTCCTCAAACGCATTCGCTACAAGAGGGAGTTTCACGGGTACAAAGTTATGGCTGACTTTTGCTGCAGGGGTCTTAGAGGTGTACTAACAATTCCAGTGAGTGACAGATCTCCCGAAACATTTGCCGAATTTCTGAAATGCGTTCGTGATTCGGAAGGATAACTTAAGAGGGGTTGTAATATCGATCAGCCTGCGGCAGGATCCAATAATATTTCAGACAGGCCAAGATACCAGCTTTTTAACGCTTCTCTTTACGATCGTCTGCAAAAACAACACTCGTTAAATAACGACTACTAGAGTAGTATGTTTTTTAAATTGATTTTCGATGCCTTTATAAATTCAGACATGTTTCGTAGGAAACACGCACAGAATATACCTCCTTGTCGCTATTTGACAGCTACTCACGTCCTCTTTAAATTCTATACTTTATGAAAGACTATCTTTCAGTTTAAAAAAGTGCTCAATCATGAGCTTTTTTACTTGAAGCATAAAACATACGCCAAATCCAGTGCAAATTTGCCTTAAGGGTATCTTCGTGATGGCGTCGACTCAATGCCATCGAGGAATGCATGAGTTTTCTTACACGGAAACGGCAAAACGGGCTCAAACAATATTCGGAAATTGGAAAACTTTTTTGAAACCTAAATATATCGTCCTTTTAGTACCAAATATGAAGAAGATGTGATTTGCTAGCAAGTCAGTGCAAGAAATTAATACTTTTGCTTCTAAGGGCATCGAAAAGCACTTGAAAGAATGCATGCTACAGAAGAAGTCCTTTTTATGGAGTACAGTTTTTGTAGGCAGCCGAAAAGACTTGCGTCCAAAGCCGGCATCTTGACTTGTGCGAAATATCCTCGCATTAGGCTGCACGGAAGTTAATTCAACAACCCTCTCCCTTAAGTAAACCTTTCTAGTAGCAGAAATTTGGTTAACATGGCACAAGATCGGTTACTGACTTTAAAAACCCTCAATTGTGAATTTCCGGGAGGAGGGGGGGGGGAGGAGGAATTCAATCTACAGTCCACTGAATGCCGGAAGTTCTGTGCACCCCAAGCAGTGTAATTACCAGAATATGGCTTAGACGGGCAAAATCTGCTCTCTCCATCTTGTAGAACTCGGCCAACTGACCGCAGACCCTGATCGCCTCCTCCCAGTCTCCACCGGACTGAAGGAAGTCCAGACTGCGTAGCAGTAAGTGCTCGCGCAGAGCAGATGACGATAGTTCTGCAGACTTGGCGTACTCCGCGGACAACTCGCTGACCTCGACGGGGAAGTCGGACCACTGAAGAGAAAGAGAGAAAGGCAGAGAGGGAGAAAAAAAAGGAAGGATAAGGGAAGGGACGCCAAAGCGGGCACCAGTAGGCGATAACAAAAAGGCCAGAGCTCTGAGAGGCACACAGAGTTTAGAGGTCAAGGCACAATGGTTCAGGTGGCTATGGTTGCAAAGTGAGGAATATGCAACACGAGCGATGTTGACACACTTGGGGAAGAGGGGCGGGGAGGGGGCGAATAGAAGGCTTACACCATATACACTAGCCTTACCGTACGCAGTCCGAAGAAATCGAAGCTATACATACTAAAACGGTCGACTTTAGTTAAAATACCGACTCGGATAATACTTTTAATCACGCAAATGGGCAAACATGTTTGGAGTAATTCACTTCCAAGGGATCCAAGCGATCTGCATCCCCACACCTACCGACAAGTAAACTTACTCAGTAACGGTATTACGGAACAAAGTAAAAAACCCTTAGAAGTATTACAGAGTGAGGCAGAAGAGAAGAAACCAAAGGACAAGAGACTAAAACTGCAGGGTATGGCAGGTATGCCCCTGCAAATGCAGCTGGACTGTGCGCATCCTCCACTTGTAGGGGAGAGATCTATTAGTATGACAGCGTGTATGATAGCGTGCGGCTCACCGATCTGCTTAAGGAACATGTATGTTCTGTTGTGCCCTGGAGCTCACGTTAGAGCCCTTGCAGGCGGTCGCATAGCGATGTGTAGCATATGTTTATAAGGTGGAACCGACAAAGACAAGGAAGATCAGAATGACCATTTCTGGCTTATTAGCAGTAGTCAGCCAGTTATACGCAACCCCAAGTGGTGCACCAGCCAAGGCTTGAACTCACGACTTCTTGATCAGAAATTCAGAGCTCTTTTCCCGGTAACCGCTGTGTGGGAGTGAGCCCCAAGATAGGACAGAACGTGTGAGTTCCGTTAGCGATTGGTGAACGTTCGCCAACAGGATTACTTATATGGCCCCCTAAATAGCATATGAGTACAGGGGCCGCCAATTTCCTGAAAAAGGATTAGGTTAAAGGTTAGGGTGTGTTCACCTTTATTACTTGGGCGGGTGCATTCCTGTTCCCCGTGTCAATATTTAGACAAGCGTATAAGTATTCATTAGTCATTATTTAAAAAAGTGTACCGAGTTGCCATCACGGTCAGCCCCAAGCCAGACTGAAAGGGTCCAAAATTTGAGCAGAGTTCATATGACCATCGAGTGGGGCGTTGCACCCACTGAGTTACGGACTCAGCAGCAATCAAGAAAAGGCACGGCATAGTTTGATTGCAGAGTGTTATATGGACACTTAGTTTTGTCCTGAAGTCAAATGCTGCGTTGTCTAGGTGGTTGCATACAGAAGCGCAGTCGATGATCAACTGAGCCTGGACTCGTTACAGGTCCACCGTCCCGTCTGGAGTAGACTACGGCTAACTGATGAAAGATCATTATTCAGGTCTCTTCTGCCTCTGTCTCTGACATCTATTGATACTGAAAGCGATTTTCCAGCCGGTACGGACGCACGCAGACGAAAAGTAACCAACCTCGGAAATTTATAGGCATCAGCTTGAGAAAACGACAAGGAAGTTTGTAGATATCCTTATCAATTTTATTGCAGTTCATAGTCAGTCTGAATGCGAGAGCGAAACGAAAAGCGGGCAACGAAGACAAACGAAACCGAGGGAAGTAAATTCACCTTGAACTGATTGCTGATATTCTCCAAGGTGTAACCCCGTTCAACATCGTTGGAGCACTGTTCATGGAGCTTCTCGAGACGAAAGAGATAACGCAGTGTCATGTCTTTGCGAGCGAGACTTTCGTAGAAGGTCTTTTAAAGGAAGGGTTGAATTTCAAAAAGTGAACATTTAGGAACAGATGGATGCATTAAGACATACTGCGTCAAGGAGGAAAGGTATATTCATGTTCAAATTTACAGGAACCTAGTGAAATAGAGCTGTGCATGAGGTAAAACAAAAAGGAAATTCCCTCTTCTAGTCCCAATGAACTCAACATGTCGATCTCGCCAGGAGGGCGCCGTGAGAACGAGGAGTGGTAACCATAAGACCCTTATAAACCTTGTATACCTCTCATATTATTATTCTCAGTGTAACCGTATAGGCCCGAGTACGAATTACTGAAAACACGTGTTTGTCAAAATGATTTGTGAAAAAGGAAATTGCGATAGAAATAGTTTTGAGATTCCATGTTAAGTACATTTTTTAGGAAACCACGCCAGGTCTCTCATGGTTCGCACAAAGATGAATCCATATTTAAACTGGTTGAATCACATTCCATGCCCCAGAGCATGAGGGTTAACAAAGAGCTGTCTGTCATTGAATCCTGTATGGAAAAACTTTGCATAGCGGGATGCTCATAGCGCTACCCCGGGTGGAGGTCACCAAAACATCTGACGCAGTATGACACCCAGAAACGCGCCAAAGCACTGTAACAGGTAAGCAGCTGAGTACGCAGGTTCTATTATTGTGTGAGAAGTGAATGTCAAAGTCTGGCTTAATGGATGCAGGCCATAATTACTCATGTTACATGAAGTGATCAGTTTAATCTGATCAAATCCATCGTCCAATTTTCATAAGCACTTTGTAAGTGGTTCCATCCCCGAAATCGGTGTCATTGGCATAACTAGTCCGACAATGATGGCCGGCTTAATTCTCCAACAGCGGTGCAGTCGCGTAAAGCCCGGCTCGGATAGGTGCCAACTGTGCTGTGAGAAACGCAGACAGAGGTTTCAAGCTATGTCAGTCACCGAATTCAAGGTCATAGGCGATCCTCTTGACCTCAAATTGCCATGATGGGTGAAAGAGTGAGTGGGGTCGATGCTGCATCAGTCAGGTTCCAAATGTTCTTCTAGACATGCAGGTCACCACTGGGACCCTGAGGTATTATTATTATTATTATTATTATTCTTTTTATTATTATTATTAATTTTAGTAGTAGTAGTAGTAGTAGTAGAAGTAGTAGTAGTATTATTAGTAGTAGTAGTAGTAGTAGTTTTTGTCATGCTCGAAGGAGAAACTGGTGTATAAATCGCAAGAAAGTGTCCGAAACTTGGTGGATATCCCTCACCCTTCCTAAGCGTTTTCCAGCCAACCGCCAGAGAATATTTCATTGCAGTTATGCAACCGGAAACCCAGCTTACCCACGTGCATGGTAGGTCTTAGAAATAACGTTACTATTGCTTCCTTCGACGGACACATTCTTGTTTTAATAGAGGACAGGGACACCGAATTTCCCCCACCAAGGCTTCGAATGAAATGAATTTCTTGTGGCAAATACTCCATTCAATACCAAGGAAACCACCATCTTTCCTGAATATTGGTAAAGAATATATAGAGATTTGTTGGCTACAAATTTTGTCTATCCTAAAAAACCGTACCCCTCTCTGTCTGTTTATTAGAATAAAAAACTGTTTAAGAATAGGTCGTGGGCAGGCATTATTCTGAATTCACACAGTAAGATTTTAGAGTACCAGAGCACACGAAAGCCCTTTATGGGGGATCTGCATAAAAGCAACCCTACACCTATGCCGGTCAGAAATAGCAGATGTAAACTAGAACAAAATCTTCGCGCCGACGTGGATACCAGAACTCGATTACACAACATAAAATAAACATTAAGATAGAAGATATTAATGGGATAAACGTTCGAGTTCCATGAAGAACGAAAAGGAGAAGAAAAAGAAAAGGAGGAGGAGGAGAAGAAGGAGAAGAGAGAGGATGAGGATGAGGAGGACGAGGACGAGGAGGGGAGGAGGAGGAGGAGGAGGAGGAGGAGGGAGGAGGAGGAGGAGGAGGAGGAGGGAGGAGGAGGAGGAGGAGGAGGAGGTAGCCGATCGTCCATTCATAACCGTTACAGACAGAGCACCAGAATTAGCTCCTTGTAAAACATACCCGCAGGTTGTTTATGGCCAGCATTCCGCCGATTTCCGAGGGACGATTGATATAGTCTCTGTATTCCCGGAGATAGCGGATCTGTTGGATCAGGTACTCAATAACTTGCAATCGCCTGTTGTCAGCAGTCGGTCCGCTGAGAGTCAGTGGCGGTGGTTGGTGTGGCACCGGACTATGACGGCGTATTCGCAAGGAGGCTGGGTAGGCGCCATTTACTCCAACACTCAGCTTCGCAAATCGTCGAGTTGGAGGCAGATGGGCTGTCAGGAGTCCTAGCATCTCATCGGCAAAGTTGTCATCTGCTGACTGCATCACACGGTCCATCTCGCGGATAAGGAAGGGTTCCGCAATCAGGGGGTTTATGCGAAGCGTGTCAACCAGAAGGTCAACGCAGATGTTGCGGATTTCTATCCAAAAGAAGGAGGGAGAACAACCAAAATAAACATCCGCAGGACAGAGCTGCTTTGGTCTGTCAAAAAAATAAGTGCTAATTGATTGGTCGTCGCTATATGATCGCTCGTGATGGCGATTGGCTGGAATCACACATATGTCGTGCTGAAATCACGACACGTCGTAAAACGTACCCCAGTCCCCAGTATACTGAAGGCTGACGCTGGCAAACTACAGGGTGTGGGACCTCGGCCTTAACAGTGGAGCTTTTGTTGCATAACTGACTCAGATCTCAAGTTCGGGCCTCTAGGGCCTGACTGATAAATACCATCAAGCTAAAACACATCTACGCCGTATTTTTGCCAATATTGCGCCATTTTATCACAACAAGTGATAGGCCTAAACGATGTAGACTGTCAGAAAGATCAGAATTATCCTGCTTGACAATAATGACATCTAATAGACGCGAGAACTGTGAAGCTTACCCAATTTTTTTCTGATTGCACAAGCTGAAATAGGATGCAGATGTTGAAAAAGATCGCCCGAACATTACGTGCCAGTAGTCCACAGGAAAATATATACGACAACAACCCTTTAGAGAACAGTAGTTGCCAAATGTCAACGAAAATAAGGCGATGCGGAAACAGCCCAATAGCCCACTGTGACTCAAGGAGCACGCGAGAACTAGAAAGGAGAGACGAAGTGCATAGACCTCAGATTGGGTAGCGTTACTCACGAAGAGGGTAGTAAACATGCGGCAGAACCAGACCTCAAATGTTTGCCTCTACAACAGGTTACGCAGCAGGTGCGCTGGACCAACACGGAGGCCAAATCAGGACAGGGTAGACGTTATTGGGAAAGCGCATCTGTAAAAAGGTGCACATGGTGGGAGGTGTGGTAGCATGCCTAGGCGCAGATTCACGCCACGTCCGCCTCCTGCGGCCGATCCCACATCCGGTTTCTCGGCCCCCTTTCGTTACGGGCCCAGGCGGATGCTGCGGAAGTCTACTAGCAGTATAAAGTCATTCACGCGCAGGTCACCGTTCCTGCGCCCATACTGCGCTGGGGACGCACAAGGCGTCAAAAATGAACTGTCGGCAGTGCCCGGACTGAAGAGAACCAACTGCCGGTTAGGGAGACTGGGCCATAACGGTGTGAATACGATAAAGACATCGCAAGAAAGTCAATGAGTACATCGCATGACACTGCCTAGTAGGCTATGTTATCAATATAATATTGCGCGACGGATCGAAGGGCTACAAGAGAGAGTTTTCGCCTTATAAAGCAGCGTAAGACAGTATGGCTTTAACTCCTAGGATTTCGCAAACGGTCTCAGTGCCTTCAACTTACCCGTTGTGACCAAAAACGGAAAATTTGATTATCTCAATGTAAAAAGGTTCGGTACAACCGGCCGAGATAACTTTTAAAGGTTCAAATGCCCGGGTTAAAACCCCCCAAAGGGTTAAAATAACCGTGCTAATGAGTCACACATACACAATCCACGGGGTGGTTCCACAGGCAGCATCACAGATTCTAAACGAAGGAAATATAGGAAACTGAATCAGGGGTTGCGGAGTCAGCACTGAGGATGACTGCGAGCCTAGAGCCTGCAGAATAAGTAACAACCACCGTATCCAATGGCTACAAAAACAGTTTGTGTGTTTGTGTGAGCACTAATGTCCAACGGAGACGCCTTAGCAGCGGCCACAGCGAGTGGAGAGTTGCATCGAACTTGGTCGGAAAGGGACGATTACAGTAGATGAGAAAATGAGGTATCGGTGCAAAACTGGAAAGTCCTAAAAAGGCGTCTCAAGACGCGGTCGAGGTTACCAAGGGCACCGACGTGAAACGAGGTGAATCCGTTTCTAATAAAAGTATGTTGTTATACGTGTGGCGAAATGGTGACAAGCGAAAAAAAACGAAACAATTAATGGCGTCGTAGCGATAAATATTAGCTCTAAAGCAGGAAAAGATGCCTACGTCAGAAATCTGGAGACGAAGTGAACAAATTACTCAACAAAGGCAATAAAACTAAATGCTCACTTACAGAAAAAAAGGCATGTGGATATTTACAAAAAGAGGACGTTCCGGTAGCACAACTGTGTATTAAGTCGACACAAGCGCAAATGCGACTTCCAGGTAGTAGTCGAGAAGAAGTAGATACCATCGCTGGAACAAGATGGGCGAGCAATCAATACGCCAACACCCCACACGGGGGCTAAAATTTCAGCAATTAATGACTTTCAGGCCGGCCATCAAGTAGCTAGCGCAACCGAGGACAACCATCTTCGATGAGCTAGCGAGCCGTTAATTGCTATAGGTATGCAATAGCAGGTGGTGCACCACCTGGAGTTGAGTGTGACTGGCTGATGAGTCAGATCTGATCATTTCAGTCTCCATTGTCTTTGCGGGCATTGTTAATCTGCCTTCTTATTCTTCTACTACTACTACTACTACTACTACTACTACTACTACTGCTACTACTACTTCTTCTTATTATTATTATTCTTCTTTTTCTTCTTATTCTTCTTTTTCTTCTACTACTACTATTACTACTACTACTACTACCATTACTATTTCTACTACTACTACTACTTCTACTACTACTACTACTACAACTACTACTACTACTACTGCTACTACTACTACTACTACTACTACTACTACTACTGCTACTACTACTACTACTACTACTACTACTACTACTACTACTACTACTACTACTACTACAACTACTACTACTACTACTACTACTAATCTACCACTACTACTACTACCACTACTACTACTACTACTACTACTGCTACTACCACTACTACTACCACCACTACTACTACTACTACCACTACTACTACTACTGCTACTACTACCACTACTACTACCGCTACTACTACCACTACTACTACTACTACTACTACTACTACTACTACTACTTACTACTACTACTACCACTACTACCACTACTACCACTCACCAATCACTACCACTACTACCACTACTACTGCCACTAATACTCACAATAATCACTACTACTACCACTACTACCACTACCAATACTACCACTACTACTACTACTGCTAATTACCACTACTACTACTACTACTACTACTACTACTACTACTACTACTACTACTACTACTACTACTACTACTACTACCACTACTAATAATAATAATACTACCAATAACAATAATAATAATAATAATAATAATAATATTACTACTACTACTACTACTACCACTACTACTACTAATAATAATAATAATAATAATAATATTACTACTACTACTACTACGACTACTAATACTTCCTACTATTACTAACCGCTGTAAGACTGCAGGTGGGGCCCGAGATTGAGTCTCGAGGCAGAGGAATCGAATATATTCCATTAGCAATCGGTGAGCGTTCGTCAACCAATGTCAATATTCTCGATATAAACCGGCAAGACAATGAGTGAGGAACCAAAAGACACATCCCGTTATTAGGTGGGCAGCTGGAACACTTGGTAGCTTGACGACAGGGACCTTGTGCGGTGAGGCCGCAGAGTCGAAAGCTGCGTTCGCGAAGTCCCGTGCGCTGGAGGGTGGCAGAAGGATTGAGTGAGTGACGGACAAGCAGCCCTCCTGAGCCAGACGTGCTGAACGGTCATGCTGATTTTAATCCGGGCTGCTAAGTCAAAGTGCATTTTGTGGTGGACCGCGACGGCATACCTAACCACCACCACAACCACCAGCCGGTGTCCGTGCATCCTCGTATGCAGTTGTCAGCTGGACTCTCCAACGTAGCAGATGCCACGACTTCGGCTTTGGCGCGGTCGACAACGCAAGCCGCGGCAATAACCATGCCGCGAGAACGGTGAGCCAGGCGTGCCTGCAAGACGTCCACTAAATCACTCGACTCATTCCTCCAAGCGTGTTGGACGTTACGGGCGCCACCCCGAACAGGGGCAACATCACCAGAGGCCCACACGCACAGTGCTGCGCCTAGGGGCTGCCAAATTCTCCAGCTGCTGTACAAAATACGAGACACGATAGTTGTCCCCCGGCCCCCTGTCAGCCACGGGCATTGATAGGAACAGACATGCGGACGTACGCCCCACGCCCCCCCCCCCCACAAACAACTAGAATGCTCGGTGCGCCTCCGACTCGTTCCTTTCCGAGGCTGGAAAGACAGCACACGTGGTTAAGATAATCAAACACGATAAATGTCCGTGCTCACCTCCTCCCCTTCAAAAAGATATCATCTGGGTAAAAAAAAAACTCAGGGACGGATGACAGAGGTGCAGTTTTGCAGAAATGACTTACCCGTGAGTGGAACTTTTGCCATTGTGATAAAGGTGGGAACGAAGGCCTCAATGAAAATTCCTTTGTGCGAATCGGCTGAAACAAAAAAACGAGTCGTTAGAGGACTTGGAAGAAGCGGGACGATTATAGGCCAGGGAACTATGAGACTGTTGCATATCAAAAAGTCAATTGATACAGGGAAGTAGAAGGAAGAAGTTGGCGTTGTTTTACCAACCGCGGTAATCAGCTAGAAACGACAAAAATTCGGAAAAAATTTCCGTTCATCCCAAAATGAGGCCTATCCAATATATGGAAAATGAAGACTTTTTTACATTAAGTCTAAGAAGTGAAAAGTATCTCAGGAACGGGACACGGTAAGGTTCAAAGTGTACCAATCGCATTCCAGAGCCGCTGTAACAGCTTGCAGCCCGATACACGTAGATCACCCAATAGCCCTCCCTCAAGCAAGGGCGCAGTGCGAATACGCGATACGGTTGGCAGATCTTCTAGCCGAAGATGGGCCTGATTTTCACAGAAACTACCCAGACAGTATTGCATCTGATTGATGAGAAGCACAGAGAAGCGATGGTCGGCGTCCAGACGCGGGAACTCATCGTCCTAAATAGCACAGATAATTAACTAAGTTTTCATGACCACCAGCTAGTTGATGGAAAGGGAGATGGGGGAAACATCAGCAGAGTAAATGACACATTACTAATTGGCAGTGCGACCGTCGATCCAGACGAGGTCTACCATGTGCTCCACAGGAGGGTTGTGCAGGGGTGGTGACTTTCGTGTGAATTAATTTTTATTGAAAATAATTATGTATAAACTGTGTACGATCAGAAGGGTATGGTAGACTTTAAAAATAACCTAAAACACTATCATCAGCCAAGCCGTTTCGAAGTGAGATGATATTGTGTGCGCGAGAAACTGGGTGCGGCAGGCGTTATTATTTAATGGGATGAGATCCCATAACAAATGCCGAACATGGGCACGCGCAGGTGCAGGCTCATGCCGCACCCCACTCTTCCACCCCGAGGGAGATGCTTCATCTGAGCCCACCCTCGCCTCCAGTCTTCTTGACTTTGTCTTGACACCGAACATGGGTGGGTAAGGAAAGAGAGAGTGCAGCTGCAACACAACCCGGCGACCTGGGAGGACCTCGCCCAGGATGGACAGGCATGGAGATCTGTAAAGACTGGTACAGAAATCTATGAGGCCAACCGGATCGCAAGTCATAGGCACCCCAGATCAACATCGCCAATGCCTATGCCCTGCCAACGTGCCCACACTGCCAACGCACATTTCACGCGCGAATCGGCCTGGTCGGATATCTTCGAACTCAGTGCAACAACAATCCCACAACATCAACCTCTGCCACACCTGCCTCAGCCCTTACGACGATGACCATCCCAACCACTGATAACAACTGCATCGATGCCCCTCCGCCCAAGATCACTGACACCATCCTCCTCCTCCACTCCCTGTCACGATCACGGCAACGAACATCACTTGCCCCACTCCCACCACCTCAGTGGCCACCTCCGACTACCTGCCACTTGCTACCTCCACCAACGACAACACCAACGCCCCCAGTACCAGCGATAGGGACTCGGCACTAACCTGTCCTCATTATGATCGCACATTTGAATCACACATCAGCCTGGTCGGTCACTTGCGAATCCAGCGCACAGAGACTGGCGAACTAGTGCCTGGAGCACCAACACACAGCAGAGACCGCCGCCTCCAAAGCCCTCACTGCTCCCGCGCATTCAATCACCGCATGGACCTGATCGGTCACATGCGCATCCACGAAAGCGGAATCCACCGCGATGCCAACACGTCTTGCGCACTCATCAACCCTTCCCACAGTCCTCTCAGGAGCGCGACTACCAGAACCAGTAGTAGAGCCCTCGCAGACTCAGCACATCCCGACCTATCTTGTCCTCATTGTCACCGCACAGGCACTTCACGCATCGGCCTAGTCGGTCACTTGCGAATCCATCGCACAGAGACCGGCGAACCAGTGCCACGAGCACCAACATACACCCACCGCGCCTGACTCAACTTTCTGCACTTCCCACGCACATTCACACAACGCATGGGCCTATTAGGTCACATGCGCCTCCACGATAACCTGCGGTAAACCACTGTAGGTTATACGACAACACCACACCTCTCCTCAGCAACCTCTGCACCTCACATGATCACACGCAAAACCACAAAAAAACACGCTATCAGTCTGCATAACTGTTTGAGATGCAAGCAGGATCCTTGGCTCCTATGCTGCATGTGTGATTTGAACTTGAGAATATCAAAGTGCGATAAGCACAGTGGGTTGGAAGGTTGCCAACTGACAACTACATTCGGACTTCGCATTCAGTACAATGTGTGTTGTGTGGAGTGGCTGACTGGTGGTCTGAGAGTCAGGCTGCGATGGCTCCTTCCTAACGTGACGTCTGGGCTAGCTCACACATGTGAGATGTGAGTCGTTCATACCCGTGTTGTGTGAAATCCTGGTGTTTGTGTTTGGGGGCCAGGTCATGTACGCAGCAGGCATAGACGAGGTTATCAACAGCAGCGCCCACTTCCTCATCAGACAACTGACCGGCTCGGGCGGTGGTCTGATTGTGCGGGGTTGGGGAGAGAGTGAGGTCGACTGCTTAGCGCATTTTGCTCACTATAAACAATTTGACGCGCTTGAAACTATCACGGCGCGCTAAAAGCCATGGCTTGGAAGGCCGACAACTGACGAGATGATTCGGACCGCGAGGTCAGCCCAGTGTGTTTTCTCAATGATTTTCAATGCCCTTATAAATTCTAATGTATGTTAAAGAGCAGATGCATTTCTTGTACCCACTCCGTAGCGACTTACGTCTTCTTAAAATTTTATGCTTGGAAAAAGTGTACCTTTCAGTTTTAAAACAGTTTTTATTTATGAAATTTTTGAATACCATGCAATTTCGATTTATAAAGCGTCGTATCTGCTTATTTATCAAGGCCGTTTGTAAGGTATACAAGGGAAAATTTATTGAGCATTATGTGACGCCTTCCACATAGGGTGGAGAAATGGGTGATTTTTCTTAGATGGAGTGTATACAGCATGTGGTTTGGAAACGCTAAATGCAGGCGTAACGACAGGTCAGGGTTAAAATAAGTCGGAAATTCAAAAATGTTTTTTTAAGCCGAATAATATTCTTTCTCTATGCATAATATTCGAAGACGTAATTTGCTACCAAATGAGTACAAGAAAGGATATTTAATGCTATTAGATAGGTTTGAATTTATACAGGCATTAAAAATAATTGGGAAAAATTCATACTACTTAAGAGGGATTTTTAAGTGTTGTTTTTACAGGCATGCAGAAAGAGGCTCGTTTAACAGCCGGCATTCTGACGTGACTGAACTACCTCGGGATTAAGCTGGATGATACTTAATATTACAACTATAGTAATATTTTTCGAATTGAAAACGCATTTCATAATTTCGACTGCCATTTCATGAGATAGGCATAGATGGGGGGGGGGGATAGTTACACTTCAGGCATGTTGAAAAATGGCTCTTCCTACTCACGTGACTCGCAAAACCAACAGAGCACATTCAGGGCACAACGGACTTACGGGAGGCAAGGGTGCAGTCCACATGAAGAAGGGGCGAAGGATTTCCTCAAAAATGTCCTCCAGGACCTTCAACTCCACGCGCGACTGCAGACCCAACATCTGCACCCAGGCCTGTTCGCGTTCCATGTAGAGGGGTGGCGGCGGAGCTGTTTGCGGTCGCGACGAGGCCTCGTTTGACGGTGGCGTAGGCGGCGGATAGGCTGACCAAATGTGCATCAGGAGGAAAACATTCATCAGCTCATCGAGTAGATCAAAGGCGTCAATGAGCTCGAGACCCATGCAGGTGGGACAGTGGCGACTTGGCTTTGAGGAGACATCGGGTAGGAGAAGGGCACGCCAGTCAGTGGGGCGCATCTGCTGCAGTATGGTCGTTAGGGAGCTGGCCAGAAAACCCTGAAAGTAGCGAATACGTAAAGAACAGGCTGAGAAAGACACGCCATTCGCAGGCGCGCGCGCACAAGGATTAGTAGAGAGCGTGAAGCCCCTTACTACATTTGGGGTATTCGCCACCCAGAAAATTGCAAGTTACCAGAATTAGGCAGTCTTTGAAACTGAGGGCGAGGTTGAAAGGCTTCTTATTAGTTGCACCCACAACCCCCACCACTGCGAACATAAATGCACTCCGGAAGTTTATTGGGAAAGGAGGCTGCCGCCAACAGTTAAAATTTCTGACTAGGCAACCTCTTAACCGTACGCCAACACAAGTTACTGAAAACGAATAGCTCGCATATGCCATCGGAATGAGCGGTGTTAGTTCGCAGCGTTAATGTAGGCTCACCAGCATGAAGGAGTGTTGAAATTAGCATCAAAAACCAAACTGACGAGGAAACTTTCCATCTTAGGAGGATACAGGCTTCCCCAAAAGTGTCGTAAGGCGAAATCGATCATCTTCTGCTCGCTGCTGACTGCGCATATAAGGGTATCAATTATACAGACATCCACTCCTATTGTAGGCCTTTTCGTCTCTACAAGCACACTACTAGGGCTGAGCAGAAGTACGAACAACCCGATTGCTGTCGACGGAACAGTCAGTATCTGTTGGCGGCAGTCATCGTTGACCAGCTGATGAAGAGAGCATTTTTTCCAAAGCAAACCAGGTTGTTGACAGATTTCTGTATGGAACTGCCGCGAGAACCTTCTGGTTGTGAAGCCGAAGGTGCTCCGGATCATTGTCGTGACCCAAATTATCCAAGGCGCAGAAACGTGGATCACCTATCAGTGGTAAGCTAGGCCAGTCAGTAAGGATTACGTACATGATCCCTTAAACAGGACATGAGAAAAAAACAAGCATAATATAGGTGGCTTTGCGCCAGGTTACTGGAAAATAACGGTTAGGTTGAAGTGTAGGGTAATGGTTAAGTATTGGGTTAGATTTAAGATTAGGGTTGCAGTTAGGCTTGGGGTAAGGGTTAACTGTAATGCTAGGATGTAGGGTTGGATAAGGGTTATGAAAAGACTACAGTTTAAGTTGATGTCCGAGTTAGAGCAAGATAATATTTACCCTTCCTGAAATTATGTGCACGTTTACCTTTAAGATTAAGACAGGGCCTTCCTATTCCCGTTGTCCAGTTTGGGGGACTATATAAGTAATCCTTACCGGCAAGTCATTTAATTCTACCCAGGAGGATGCTTAAGCTGAGGTGATAAGAACACACCTTGAAAATCCAGATCCTGGAATTAAACGACAAAGCCAACATTTTCTTAAACAGCCTCAGCGTTATGGATTAGACCGACGTCTCCTAAAACTGTTTTTTTTTGGGATGATAAAGACGAATTGTATGGCCACCTAATCAGAACACGGGAATAAGAACGTCCCGCCCACATAAGACAGGTGGCATTGCGATAAATGTCACGAAGAGTATTTATACGTATGTCTTAACCCTTACACAAATCGTAATTTAAATCTAAACTTCAGCTTTTATCTTAATCCTAGCCCTATCCCAAAACTTAAACCCTACAGTTAACACGAGTCAAAACCTTAACTCTTAACATAGTCGTGACCCTAACCCTAACCTGAACCCTAACCCTCACCTTAATCCTAAACCCAAGTTCCCTGGAATTGAATGCAAAGCAACATGGATTGCGGACGGTTCCTTTTATTGTGTCATGAATAGGAGGCCATACTGGGCATCCTTACCAAATAACGCGACAAAGAGTAGCCGGAAGGCTCTGCAGAAATAGTACGGAATAAGTCAGGAAAACGGACAATTGCAAAAAAATCGACCGACACGGCGATCGGGCATAAAAACCCCTTTAAAAACCTTACAAAGTAAACATAACTGGCAGGGGCAAAAGATACAAACACCGAGGAAAAGTGATACTAACACCCCGGTCCTCGCAGTGAGCCTCTAAAGTAAGGCATTTTCCATCTGACCGGGCACTCACGTGTCCAGTAGTTAGTAGTAGAGGCAGATAAAAAATACCGAAAAAGACAAGGGAGACTCGAATAGCCATTTCTGGCTCATAAGCTGTAATCAGCCGGTCATACCCAACCTAAGGTGATGTCCTACCCGAGGCTCGAACCCACGACCGGCTGATCAGAAATTTAGCCAGGGCTCGGTGTTTTGCCGGTGGCTCAATGGTTAGAACGTTGAACTTCTGGGCAAAAGGTCGAGCCTCGGGTTGGGACACCTACTGGGGTTGGGTATGGCTGGCTGATGACGGCTAATGAGCCAGAAATGGCCATTCCAGTCTCCTTGTATTCATCCGCATTGTTAATACAGCAGATCAACGTTAACGCTCTGGGTTCAAGGAGTAGAGCATTCGGCATGCCAACTGCGAAATTCGCCTAGGCCACAAAAAGTTAGCCCCAATGTGCTTCTTCCAGTTAAGCCTTCAAAAATGCGTACTCGGATATTTTTGCTTCCCGATCACGGAAAAGGGATTGACGAGTAGTGGTACAAAATAAAATAAGAAGGCAACTTAGAAGTGGTGCAGACAACTGACAGAGAATACATATGAAGAGGTTGGGGGAGAAGGAGAGGAAGAATTGTTCACCCGAATTATGCTTATCAGGCATCTGCCACTTCAAAAAACAACTCCGACTACACGGGTCCAGCAAACGGCGAGTCCTGCGCGCAAATCGAGTTATTAAAAAGTGCGCAGGTGCGCGCATCACCACCAGCAGCACGTCTTCCCACGCTAGTACTGGCTGCGGTTCGGTCGTTCGAGTCCCCCGCCACCCCCAACCCGCCACTTGCGGATTGGCCTGTGATCCAGGCTGTCGGAGGTCACGCCCGACTTTCTTGGGTTTGGCTGTTTTCTGGAGGATAGCGCTAAATCGCGGATGCCGTAACTGAGCCGGTGTCTGAATGCGTGCGTGGTCATTAACTTCCTCCCCCACACGCCGTACACCATCTTTGCAATGGAGGTCCTGCTAATTGTGATAGGCATGTATTGGCCTAGCAACTATATCCTATAAACACTGCAAAATCTGGGCAATACAATACCCTTATCTGACTCTGTCTCTGATGATCGATTCGAGTTAGAATCAGAAACATCAGGCCAATAAAACTCTTGTTCCACTGATCAAGCCTCCTTCTTCGTAAAGAGGACAGATGTAAGCCGTCAGCTTATTGTCCGTTAAAATACGATTATTCGACATTTTTGATAAGTTCAGTGCGCGTCAAAATCATTATCTAGGGGAATGTGCTAAATCAGCACCGGCAAGGTGACGTCGGTAGCAGCCTCACAGGCTCCTTCCTCCTCCGGTGATGAGATCGGACGCAGTGGCCGAAGTCGCGTGAGCGTCCGGCTGACACGTGTCACCTGCGGCGGTAGGTAAAGGGTTTATGTAGCCCCGTACAGCTCCACAAACACAGGCCACGAGCCAATGTATGGCGCAACGGCGTTACAAAAAAACCAAAATCACAAATACATTGGTCCTCTGAAGAAATACCACCGAAAACATGCATTTGATAGAACCTCATTCGAACCTGGTTGTCCGAATGCGTGAGGATTAGTTTGGCCATGCTGGGGAGAGAGAGAGAGAGAGAGCGAGCTACGCTTTATTTTGAAAGTAAAATTCCAAAAAATTCAGCAAAAAAGTCCTCCATTCACCGTGACCATTCCCATCCTCAAACATGTTCGAGAAATTGAAAATGACAAGATGTTCTTACCATACAAAACTTTGACAGGCAATCACCTCTTTGACGGTGGTTCAAGAAAGGATGATGCTAATATTTCGACCACCGTGAGTGACGACCCCTACCGCGTGTGCCCCACGGAATAGGCGCATCTCAGGTGGCTGGCGCGAAAATACGCTCAGTTATGCAGACTTGCTCAGAACCTATCGCACTCTCTCCTATCCAACCCACCTACCTTCGACGGCAAAACAGCTGGATGTGAGCTCGAATGCATTGGCTGACAAACCTAAACGGTCCGTGTACGCGTGCCAAACACCTGGCCTGATGCTCGCACAATGCAATAGAAAGGACAACTCAGAGCTCTCGTGCCATAAGGGTTCCATATCGCGAAGGAACCATGGAGTCTCACTCAGTCCTCCAGCCGGGCACCACATATACACACTGTGACCACGTGGCACGCCTGTACAACTCGTCTACGTGTGCCACACACGACTTGATCAGTTCATTTTCCAGGATACATCAAAGAAAATGCTTCCGGCTTTAAGAAATAATCGGAAACATCGCGGTAGAGCAGTGTTCTAAAAGATCCCAAAGGCCAAAAACCAATAAAAAAAACCAAAACAGTTTGCAAAGAGTAAAACAAGGCCTTACAAGGATTGGTTGAAGTTCCAAAAATTGGACATTGCTGAGATCCAATTGGGTGGAAGACGATGTGCCGAGCAGGTCCGAGTTGGGTCGAGACCTGGAGGCGCAATCGATGAAGCGTAAAACGCGAGCCAGCTCTTGAAGGACCCAACGCAAAAAGCCCTGACGAACAAATAGCTCGTGCATCTCAGCAGAAGGCTCTGTTTGACGTAGGCTGATTCCCCCGGTAGAGTCATCGGAGACTGTCGACTCTCTGGCCCTGTCAGAATCCTCCTGGGAGAACTGGATGAAACGCCTCAGGAAGAGTGGCAAAATTTCTAAAAGATACTCCAGACACTGGTGACTGCCTTGTCTTGAAGAGGTAAGAGCCTGAAAGCATTTAGAGAGTATTTAAAAATGCTAAAAACTCTGTTTGAAGTCCACCAAAATCATATTCTAACAAAATAGGCAGATTACTTCGGGCTACCATAGACTAGTAACACGAAAATTACTAACCAGTAGGCGAAGTTAAGTTTGCATGATGCAATTAATGCAGCCATGCGCATTAGATTTTTTATCTCATTAAATGTTAACCGAAATTCTAAAATCCGTTTTCTACTGGCCAAGATTACGTAAGTTGGGGTTGTAAGTAGCATTAATCCTTCCCGTTGATTTTTGATTCCCATAAAAATTGAAATGTATTGATACAAAATATGCACCAACATATTCTTTCGTGCACGCATTTGGTAGTAAGTTACGTCTTCGTCAAAGTATATAGAGAAAGCAAGAGTACCTTTCGGTTTTAAAGAATTTTTCGATATCCCAATAGTTGTGAGCCGGATCTGTTGTTACACCTGTTGTTACACCTAACTGTAAGTTGCAGATTTTCCGTGCAAGGATCATCATAGGTTTCCAGAAGCAGTAAAAAATTCTGCAACGGATGTGGATCATACTGTATTCTTTATAGACAGCATTAATAATTGAGCAGAAACTATGCTTTATGAATGGACATTTCACCATCTTAAAAAATCTTACAATTAGAAACTTTTTTTAAAATCGAAACCTACCGTTTCTCCAAGCATACAATTTGAAGAAGACGTTATTTCCTAGTAAGTGAGCGCAGTAAAGAATACTCTTATGCATGTTTGTGCAAAATATATCTAAATTTATACGGGCATAGAAAATATTTGGGAAGGTTCATACTGCCTCAGTAGTTATTTTGTTTGATAGTGTAGTTTTTGCAGACGGGCGGACAGATCCTCACTCAAAAGCCAGCCTCCTGGTGTGACGGAAATATCTGAGGATTACGCTGCACGATTATTCCTCTTACGGCCGATCGGCATTACATTTTAGAATTATTATGGTCCACATTTCATGAGACAGCAAATCTACTGCGTGTACCCTGTTAAAGCGTCAATGCCTTCCACAAGATTCAGATATGCTCTAGGGAAAACAGTGACAGTTAGTATGTGATTTGAAGTAGAGTGATGAGATTTCGGGACATCTTGCTCATACAAGCTTCCCCTGGTTATCGTAATTCACTGGGTAAGATTGAGATGAGCGAAACTTTCAGGGGACGTAATGACTGACCTAGAGTAAGTCCCCTGTCTAACCAGGACACACGGGTTTGGACACGCCTAACTTGAACTAGAAGGCAGTAAATGAGGACATTGAGGGAGTGTACTGACTGGGAATTCAGACTCTCTGCTGGGGGTATCGTAACAGTTTTATTTACTAGCCTAAAGCCAAGCATAAAACTTCTTCCCCTAAGCATATCTATGAGGATGTTGGCGAAAAAGGCGAAATTTTGCATGCAAATGTACACTTCCTGTCAAGACATAAATCTCCTAGGAGGCACTGTAAACCAGAAATACTTACTGGCGTACATCCTTCCCTGAAAGGGGATTTATGCGAGTGAGAAAAAGTGCACAAGAACTGCCTCTTCGGCTCAATTCTAATTGGAACATGTGAACTTTTGCGGCCGGAACGTCAGTAATTGTTCCAACAGACCAGTATCTCTTTAAACAAATCGGCAATTCTAGCCACCAGCAATATTATGTAAGCGTAGGGTTTGCTCATGTGGCCCCCACACGACATAACAGAGTGGGGGGCTTGGAAAGTGGGCGGGCTTTTGAAATTGAGCCGCCATCTTTTCTGCTCCCCCGTCGCATGTGAATCCCCTTACATGTACGTCGACTGGCCTGTTTTACCCATTATATACTGAATTTTAACGCTATTTGTTTATGCGAACAACAAAAATGAGGTCATCAGCGCACGACGCTGGTACCATTTTGAAGGAAGTCCAAAGTGATCGATATTTTGAGACGCATTCAAGGACGATTCTTCACGGTGAATGGAGGACCTTTTTTGCTGATTTTTTGGAATTTTACTTTCAAAATAAAGCGTAGCTCACTCTCTCTCTTTCTCTCTACATTCCAAGGGAATCAGCATTACTGTTACGGTACGGATTTATTTTAAGAATAGGACGAGGGAGGGACAGGTATCCATCCTATAGTTTAGCGCGAGGCCACCAGTATAACGGGGGGAGGCGCCGTGTTACTATTCCCCAGAAGAGCGGTCCGGTAGGGGGGTTCCACCTATAGAGGTAACCGTGAGATAACGTGTCAAGTCTCCGCGTGATTCATGTGGCTCCCACCTCCACCCCACCCCCCTAACACAAAACAAAGGACGAGGAACACCCTCCCCAAGTAGCAAAGTGGATGCGGGAGCTCCGTTCCTCCTGGCCAAATTGAGGCTGGGACGGATATGTGTATCCCCTCTGAACTATCTTCCTACAAAGTGGCTTTTTAATACTTTAAAACGAGTGTGTGAAGGAGATGCAATTTTCGATTTTATGAGTTTAATAACACCATGTTTCCTTTCCAAAGAGACTCCTATTACTACGATCCTCATATTACAGGTGACCTCTGAGCATAGTTCAAGAGGAAGGCAAACAATTCGCTTCCAACAATTGGGTAATTTTTTAAGTTTTTTATAAATCACTATTTACTTCAGGGTTTCTATGGTGCCATGGTGGTGGCGGCGGCCTCAGGCATGGCATTTGGACACTCAAACCTTGCCTACCACCAGTCGTCAATCTATGCCCCCAGTCTGCTCCCTACCCTGGTGGACCTAGCATCGGGAATCGGACCGCCAGGCCCGCCATCCGCAACGATTTCAGTGCCAACGGTGCCACCCTTACCTCCCTCCGGACTGCATTCCGACTACGGCGTCGCCCGCCTCCCCTTCGACCTTCTTCCAGCTTCAAAGAAGCTGCCAGATGCACTCGGTCCCCTGGCCTATCACAGCCTGCCTCCACAGAACCAGCATTCAGGTACTCCGTCGGCAGGACAGGCTACTTGCCTTTCGGGCGACTTTTAAACCGTCTGCCGGACTGACGCTGGATGTCAGAGTCAGTCAGATTCGCACCCCAACCCCAGCGGCGGATCAGGGCAACAGGTCCCGACAGACACAGTTACCCAGCCCCTTTCCCTCCGGCAGTCGGCCCCAAACTCCTCGTAACTCTGCTCCCCTTGGTAAGCCGCTAGAAGGGGAGGGTGAACGTCCTACTGTTAGGGGACTAAAGTAGCTGAACAATTCAGAACAGTTAGAACGGGCAAATGACGTCTCAATCGATTTATAGATCTGGCGCCGGCATACAGGGCCCTGCATAGTCACCTCCGGACTGGCGTCACTGGTGTCTGTTCCCTATAAATTTTACTCGTTTTGGTGCCGGTTATCTCTGACGTTGGACTCCAGTAAGAGTTTGAATGCTCAGACGAATAAAGCCATGATTCCGGTGAACGAACAACCTTCTTCATTTTTTTCTTCTTCTTCTTCTTCTTCCTCCTCCTCCTCCTCATCATCTTCTTCTTCTTCACCTAATGACGTTTCGGCTTGGTACCCTTTGTGGAACTCCGGAGTAGGTATTACTTCTACGCCCCCTAAGCAGGAAACGAGAATAGGAACGCCCCGACCCTGCGCATAATTCCAGGAAGGGTAAATATTCCAGTGTCCTAATATTAACACTAGCCCAAAAATAAACGCAAGCCGTGGTCTTAATTTTGACCCTTACTCCAACCTAAACCTTTGCACTACAATTAACCCCAACCTTAACCCTAACTATAACGCTAAATCTGACCATGATTACTCTGTAATTTGACGGATAACCACCGATATTGCGGTCGGTTCCTGTAGTCATGCTCTGCCTAGGGGGCTCTCTATACGTACTACCTACCCACCATCTATTAAAAAGTAAGGTTGAGGGGTTCATTCGCAGTTCGTATGTGTTCAGGGACGGAAAGTGGACCATAGGATTTGTTTGAATGGCGCTTTTTATAATTATATAACAAGCACATAATAGGAAAAGTTGGCGCAGTCTTGGGCTCGTTGGAAAACAGGACAATTTGTGAAAAAGAAACATAACTGATAATCGGGAAAATGCGTCTATTTTCATTAGGACCCTAAACTGACAAACGATGAATGTAATCTGATTTCAGTTGTGCGGTTTCTGTGCATTGCAAGTCGGCGGGGGAGGGGGCGGGCGATTCGATTTTTTTTTCATCGATGCGATTTAAGGCCACTTGAAGGCACCCAAATCAGAGCAGTGTTTACCGAGACTGAAGGCGTTGTCAAATTCCTCTACAGTCTCAACCATCAGCATGCCCCTGATTTCGTGTGCTTTTAAATCACGGTTTTTCCGTTGGCTGCCAGCCTCTCCACAAGCGACTTTATAATAAATTTCACTAACGCAATCTCCACTAACGATGGTACCGAACAAGGCCGTCATTGTGCAAGCCAATCAGAACGGACAAAATTCCCGAAATAGCGCATGCGGTAAAACAGCCTCGGTACATTTGTCAAAAGCCTGCTTGGGATTGAACCACCGAAATGCCGTCGTACTGGAAATAATATTTTTCTTTTATACCAACTGAAGGTTAGACTCTCGGGAAGGAGCAACAAGCCGAAGACTCGAAGGCGGGAATTCTACTGGACAAGGCAACGTTTTAAGAAAAAGGAAACGCAAGGAAAGACGAATAGCAACAACTTTTAATGCAGACTGCCACAAGTTAGAGGGCATGAAGGAACAAATCTCTGCTCATTATCAATACCCACTAAATTCAACAACGAGTTTTATTTCTACTATTCATGTTTGCAACATATTGCGCGAGTTTCATCACCCGCTATAGGCGCGACGCATAACGAGATTAGAGAAAGAAGAAGTCATTGCAACGTGGCCCCCAGTCCCGGGGGGAGAGTTATCGCGCCGAGGACAGAACAAACCGCAATCTGTGATATGAAGGCACTCGTATAGCAGTCACGAATATATGATGCAAATACTACCGTCATGACCATTCGGACTAATTACCCATTCGAAGTCAGCCATACCCAAACCCAGGCTTTCGGATCCTTGGTAATTGCGTCCAACACTCTACCATTGAATCAAGGGCACGTTGTCTAGTAAATTGAGATAGGGAATATTAATTTTGCTGAAAGTCCTTTGACCGATAGGGTCAAGGGACATGTTTATCTCGTTATGCTTTAGAGCTCAAGCTCGCACACCCATATAGGGTTCCTTCCGCATCTATTTCTGATCGCCAGAAAATGACTCTACATAAAGCACCAGAGCACTTCAGGATGCGCAGGTCCTGTGACTCGATTGGTGAACGCCTTTCCGACATCATTATATTATACGACAGTTCAACCGTCAATTTCGACGAGGTCCACCCTATGCTCCACACCAGGTGGTGCAGGGACGGTGGCTTGCGCGTGAATTAATTTTAAGTGATAGCAGCCTTGCGCTGCAGCTACCGCACTCTCTCCTCCTCCCCCCACCTGAGTCCGGTGTCAAAATAGAGTCAGAAGACCGGAGATGGGAGAGGGCGCAGGTGGCTGGTGCGGCCGGAGACGCCCCTGGGCATACCACCACACCTGGCTCGGATCCCACGGAGTGGGAGTACCATAAAGGCCACATTAAGAAGGAGCCATTACAACCTGATTCTCAGTCCGCCAGTCAACCACTCCACACAAAACACACATTGGGCTGACCACGCGCTTCGAGTTATCCCGTCAGTTGGCAACATTCCAAGCCACGGCTTTTAGCGCACCGTGATAGTTTCAAGCACGTCAGATTGTTTATTGTAAATAAAATGCGCTGACCTAATGACCTCACTCTCTCCCCACTCCCACAATTAGACCAACATCCGAGCCAGTCAGTTGTCTAATGTGGGAGTGGGCGCATTGGCTGACGGGTCGGCGTGCCCGTCTTCGCGCGCCACAGCTCGACCTGGCCCCCATAACGCACACAGCAGGAATTACTTACTCAGGGGGATATGGACGAGCCATCGCCCTCTGACTCCCAGTCCACTGGTCAGCCACTCGGCACACACAGCACATACACTGGGCCGACGGCGTGGTCTGGTGTAAGCGTCAGATTTGCAGCCTTCCAAGCCACGTTTTCTAGGGAAACCATGATTTTATCAGGTACATTATGATGATTGTGAGAGTGTTGTCTATGTATTAGTAAAGATGGTGTGCGCTGATGTGGCTTAGCCTCCGGTGGTTTATATATATATATATATATATATATATATATATATATATATATATATATATATATTCCGTTCATCATCTCCCAAAGATGAGAAAGAAAAAGAGGCGCTTTTATGGACCACATGGTATTGGTGGTCAGAATGGAAAATCCGCCTCCACGCACATTTAAGAACATCAATTGACCGTAAAAAGGGGAGGCCATCTGTCCCAAGTCGCCATGCTTTCAGACACATCATGCATCAACAAGCATTTCAAGTTAGATGCAACGTATAAAGTCTCAGGCAGAATTAGGAGAGACATGAGCTAATCCGAATAAGGCTGAGGGACATGGCGACGGCTTCTGGCGCAAACTCCATGCCATTGCCGATATTTTATGTGCAATCACGTTGTTAGCTGTTTTTTTTTACACAGTTGCCTTACGCAACGTCTGACGACAACGAGGACGACCTAGGGAACCGTTGGTGAAATTTTACTCAATAAATTCTTTTTTCCTCAAAGGACCTATCTGACTTCAATTTATAGGTCTTTAGATGCCTACCTTTCAAGACATATATATATTCCTAATAGCAACCGTAGCTCAATGCTAAGGACGTTGGACTGCTAACCGACAGGTCGCGGATTCGAACCTCAGATGTTATAACGCCTGAGGTTAGGTATGGCTGACTGATGACGGCTAATAAGTCAGTAATGGCCAGTTAAATCTCCCTTGTCTTTCTCTGTGATGTATTTCTGCCTGTAAATATACATATATGGCGGTATTTTTAACTTTTAACTGCATGCGTTACGATTAACTATGGCTATTGCGAGAAATAGAGAGGAAAAACGTACACGATCTAGACTTGTTGCAAAGACGGGTTTCATTGATTCGACTATTGAGGGGAGAATCAGTCGGCGACAATTGCCGTCTTCCATGAGGACGGACTTTATGCAACCTGTGAGAAGACTGAAAGTGGGCAGATTTTGAGACTGGAGCGTTGAATCGATAAGACTCTTAAAGACATGCGCCAGTTTCATGACTGGATGGACGAGCGAAAGCGGAGCTATAATTTCGGAGATGTGCTTAAAGATGTGCCCCTAAAATTCAAAAATCGTATTTTAAAGAAGGAGCAAATAGGACTACAAAGAACAAAATACTACATGGACAACTGCTGAATGTAACAGAAGAAGGAAGATCATTTTGAAGAAGCTCAATAGCGCAAAGTAACACGGTGTAAAAGAAATAAGGGAAGCATCGATTAAAGGCAGATCTACACAGTGGTCTGGAAACAAATTGAGGAAACATTTTTCGAGAAAACTAGAAGTTTTAGGCTGCTGCAGAAATGGCACGAAATACTGCATTCGGGTTGGTTTCAATTATTCTAGGAAAGCATAAGAAACACCTTGAATAAGGCAGTGAATTAGAGTAAAGATGTGAAAGAAAAGATAAAATTCAGTAGAGGATTTTGGCCGATTTGAAATATTCGTTCGACCCACTGTCTACTAATTAATTGTGCCTTGTAGTCATCCGGTGGATTTTAGATTGCTTGCTTAGGAAATCCTGCTTTTGTAGTCAGTTTACCGTATCAGAATTGGTGGATTCTATACTTTGCAGTAGGCTGGGCGAGTAATTTGACCCAAGTGTGATTAAACTCACGGCTTCCGGTGGGGCCTCGTAGCTCAGTTGGCTAGAGCGTTGGTTGTACGAAAGCCTTCCCGTTGCTGGCCTGGGTTCGAATCCCACCGAGGCCGCCGAGTTTTTCAAAAGTGGGTCAAAGGAAGGAAATATTTACTTTGAAAAGTACCTCCAACGTATAAATAAAATTCTCATCCTTCGCCATAGGGCATTGTTGGATCAGACCCGAGAAAATGCTGAAAGTAGGGCACGACCACTTCGGACAGCCGTCAAAAATTCCCACGTTTCAGTCATGTTTATAGTAATTATACGCTCGCACGTAAATATGAAACTTCGAATTCAGTGTGCTGAGGATTTCCAAGTAAGTACGTCAGCAGGCGACACAAAGACCTATCAGCTACAAAAGACAGAAAGGCTTCACACCCTGTCAGATTCTTTTAGGTTCCGTCCCGTAGGCGGCACTACAATAGATCAAAACAATAGCCTAACTGGGCAGATGAACATTGCTGGGCAAAGGCAAGGGATACTGGAATGACCATTTCCGACTAATTAGCAGTCTTCATGCAGGCATACCCAACCCAAACAGGGGTGTACCCCCTGAGACTCGAACCCGCGACCTATTGATTAGAATTTCAACGCTCAAACCACTGAGCCACGGGTTCGTTGTCTTGCAGGTTTAGATCGGGAATGTTGACATTGGCGGATGGACGCCTCACCGATAGGGGTCCACTCGCCCCGTTCTGTAATGTTCACCTGCCTATACTACTAGCGGCTGGGTGACTTCTGGCGAGGTTCGAGGGTGAGCCCCCAATGCAGAACTGGAAGTGTGATTCGCGGAACCGATCGGCGAGGTGTCCATCCGGCAAGAGCTGGATTGTTGGCCTCAAAGTGGACTACCAAATCCTCGACATGAGACGGTGTCTGGCATGGTGACTGACACGATTCACGACATTTCGACCGTGATAGTCTGACGATGTTCACCGGATGCTCCACAACAGGGTGACGCAGTGACGGGGACTTGCGCTGGATTATAGGGAGAACAGACTTGCGAAGCATCTACCTCACTCTTTATTACACTTTCCCACACGATACGATCGTCACGAGCACCGGGATCTAACCTCTGCCCTAAGGCATGGTGGACGCAGGACGGAGATACGCGCGTAAATTAGCTTGCAGTGATAGTGGAGTTGAGACATATCTACCGCACTCTCTCCTCTCTCTCACCCATCTAGACCCGGTGTCAAGGCAGAAGCAGGAAGGCCGGAGGAGGGTTTGGGGGCAGTAGCCGACAAAGCTAAGCAACCCGTCTACGCGGGCCTCACACAGCCTGCTCCCACGCACGATGGAGGAGGTTTTCGCAGAAACAAGAAGACGGCGAATCAGTTTCCATCTAATTAGAAAGGCGACAGAGGTCACATAAAGGAGGAACCATCGTGGCCTGGCTATACGTCCCGAGAAGACCGAGTTACCGCCTCAGCTGGCAGCCTTCCAAGTCACGACGTTTAACGCAGTGGTAGTATAAAAACGCGTCAGATGGTTCACTGAGGGGGCCCATGAACCGATCTCACTCTCCCTCTCTCCCCATGCATCTGTTGTATGCCTGTGCTTGTGCTGGCGTTGGTGCCTGGTCCTACGTTTGGGCGCAGTGGCTGGAGTGGTACAGGGTCTACGTCTAGGCATGTCAACTCTCCCCCGCGCAGGTGCGGCAGTAGTCATGGTATCGTGCGGACTCTGTGTTGCTCGTGGTGGGGGGGGGGCGGGGGGGCGCGGGGGTGCGGGCATAAACTGCATATACACGCACACACAACTTCGAAGGCGGTGAGACGGCACGTCTACCACCCCATCATCCCCCCTCCTTGGGTGCACCAGCCAATCGAAGCCACGAATAAGGTGTAGCCACTGCGTTAGTATGGCCACGTGGAGCTACGGACGATAACTAGACGCCGGATGCGACCGAAGTTGAATGACCATCTCGTGCAGACGAAAATTGGATGCGACCGTCAATCAACCACTGACCCACTCCCCTCTCAACCTCGATAAACCAAACTGCACAATTAGCGTCAAGGCAAGTCGTCTAATCATGCAGTTGTTCATGCATGTTTGCAAGCCCGCGGGGCGGGTGTGGCCGACGAGAGGAGGAGGTGCAGTGAAGCGACCAGCACAGAGGGCATCCTTATAATTAACTATAATATACTTATACTTAACCGGTAAGACAACGGTACCGTGGCGCAGTGGGTTACAAGATTGGACTTCCGATCAATAAGTCGAGGGTTTGAGTGTCGGGTGATGCGCCACCTGGGGTTGGGTATGGCTGGCTGATGATGGTTAAAAATCTAGAAATGGCCATTCCAGTCACCCTTGTCCTTGTCGGTACTTTCATACTTAAAGATGTACGCAGGCGATAAGCCAATCATTCAAACAGTAATTGCGATGCAACTGTAAAGAATGAGTACCTTGAAGAAATCTAGAGAGTCACTGGTTGCCAGCCAAAATATGCCCGAGATGAAGTCATTCAGTCGGCGTTCAAACAAGGCCTTTGCTTGCTCACGTTTCTCGGGTGAATCGCCCTCGAAAGCTGCCATTTCGAGTTGCTGTCAATAAACGGCGGTAACGAAAAGTAAGATGTCAAAAAATGAAGGATAAGAAGTTAACGCATAATCGACTTACTTCAGAAACAGGAAGTAAAAAAATCCCTGTACCAAACAATTATATTCCCTGTGGACGGCTACATCTAAGCATCTGGTGAGGCACTGGTTTGTACTTGGTTCGACTCTGGTCATGATTGATTCGGCCGACCTCCATTTTCCCGAGGAAATTCGGGGATTTAGGGTTAGGGTGGAGTCCTCAGCAGCCACGCGAATTGGTTGCTGGAGATTATCTCTTCTACCAGTAGAAGCTAAGAGGCGAGTTCCAGGAAGTATTCGCGAAGACAAGACACTATCTACGGAACAAGAGCCTGAGATTTTGGAGTCTCACTGGAATCTAGCGTCAGAGACAAAGTCAGATGATGATGGAGTCGAGGGAGAATCCGAAACTCCAGGTTAATAACGCTCTTGGTCCGCTTATCGTATCTCTTTCGTCGAGAATGTCGCTTCGATCGATGTAGCTTGGTGGAAACCCAATACGGGCCAGTGGCAACGTCAGGGCAATCTGAGCAATGGGGGTTTCCAGCCGTAAGTCATAGTGTTGTCGGGGACGGGGAAGGGATTCAGAAACTTTTATACCGTAATCCGTGCGTCCAAACGAAGCCATCCACGACTACTTAACCGCCAAATCCGAGAACCAGCTGATTGTGCAGGTGGCCATTGCCAAATGCGAAGAAGTAACAGCCGGGTTACCGGGCAGACCCACAAAAGATACTTAACTAGCATAAACTTCGTTTCTTTCATCTGAATAATGGTATGCATCAATAGACGCGCCATTAAGGACATCTGGGAAGTTTTGGAGATCTGCCTGCGGACCTCCTTAATCTGTGATGGGACCAAGTACGAGCAGGCCAGAAACAATGTTGTGCCGGTTACCGATGGGTCCTCCAAAATCGCGAAAGGTGTATTTTCGGAAGGCACTCTTCTAACCGGATGAAAAAAAATATCCTAGTCATGGCCGAACCTAACTCCCCCGTCCCTGAATTTGGAAGAAACGAGTGACTGATACCCATTCACAGATGTCCTCCTCTGGCGCAAATGAGACGCCCAACGGGTGACAACGATGTCCGGAAGACTAACGAGCACAGTGTAATTTCGGCTTTAGGACAGCAACCACACATTGTAATGTAAGAGTTGTGTATGTAAGCACGGAAACCCACTGCGGCAGGATAACTGGCAAGAGGGCGGAGCTCGGTTACATCCAGAGTTGTTCAGAAACAATGGATAAGCATAAGCACTTGCAGAGAGATAGTGATTCTAAAAGGACATATACAAATACCTTATATCATAACGAAGCATCCGGTAGGCAAGAGATTTATCGGAAGCCACGGATAGGTTCAGCTCAACACTTCGACATCGGGTAATGCATCGCAAAAAATCTCCGGCCGCGTTGGAGAAAGCCAGCAAGAGTTACGGAAACAAAAGCAGCAAATACTGCAACCAAGGTGCAATCCGCGTTCTCAGGTGGCGATTCGTACACTGGCCTAGACGAGCTACAATTTTGCTTTCGGTCAAGATCGTGTGCCGCGGGAGTAACGACCACGCACGCATGGCCCAGTGGCAGTCGTCAATTAACCGCCATTTACACGATTTAGCGCCACCGGGCCAAAACCTAACAGACAGGGAGGCGCTACCTCCAACGGCCTGGCTCACAGGTCAGTCCGCAAGGGGGGGCGGTAGAAATCGATAAATAAACCGCAGTCGGTGGTAGCGCGAGGAAAAATATCGGTGCGCGCACCAGCGTGCTTTGCACACTAGGCTCGCCAGTCGTTGAAGCTGCGCGATGGGAGCTGCTTTTTGAAGTGGCAGATGAGTTGTAAGCATAAGGCTAGTGATTATTTCTCTCCCGCCCCCCTTCGCCATATTTATTATTATCGTTTTTTTAAACTGCGAATCTGTTTTTCCCTCCTCCGGTTACGCTACTCGACGATTGCATTTCGGTTTCTAGGAATCGGAGTACTTTATTCTTCGATTTAACGGATTAACTGGGATCATTGAGCAATGTGCCCAAATTCGAGGTTATGTTGACTGCCAACGATAGAAGCTATTTTATTGACTCATCAAGTGGCTACAGACCTTAAGTAGACAGGTCGGGCACCGAACCAATTAGTTTATTATGCTGAGCTTTAGCACACGAGAAGGGGTCCACTGTCAGAGGTGATAACAGCAACAAAAATGAGCAACAATTATCGGGAGTAAAAACCAATAAATAATCACCGACACAAGTATGGACGCGCCACCAGCGCCAAATCGATATATCGACTGATTGAGTTCCCATCAGAGACCGAAGAGCCAATCAATTCTTGGTTTGCCTTATTCTGACGTGGGTGATTATCTTGACGTCTGCGAAGTTGAATGAATGTCCGTTTCGGAGGTGTGAGCAGCCACGTCGCAAAGAGAGCCTATTTTCACATTGGCGCAATTCGAGCATGCCTTCACTCCAATATGTACATTTATAAGAACAGTTAGGGCAAGGGATGCGATAAACTAGCCCAGATCGCTTCTTAGGATTGAGCCGCTGTTTGATGTTCATGACCCTGCTGCGCATGATGGCTTTAGACTGGTGTTTCATTCCAACACTTTGTCCCGTAGCAATATGCTCAGTTGCTTTTGAACGCCTCTAATGTGTGGCAGAGCGGGCCATACCCTTCGTGGTGTTTCTGATTGGCTCCTGCAGGACGGAACCTGTAAGCATCTGTTTCTAAACGCCTTCGGATAACCATTCTGCATAAAATGGTCGTGCAGCTATCAGCCATTGCGTACTGTTCCTCCGAAGGAAAATTGATGAAGGCCTGGGAATCCAATCAATTAATTTATCGATCTGGCGTTGTCGGCATACAGAGCCCCTGCAGTCACCTTAAGACTTGCGTCATTGATTGGCTTGTACGCCCTATAAGTGTGGGCTTTTCTTCTGTTTTTCCAATTATCTCTGAAGATGGACGATTACACGAGTTCGAGAGCTCAGAATAGTAAAAAAATCGTTCCGGTGATCGACCAGCCTTTGCTACTCATACAAACACCTGGACCTCGAACTGTTGTATCCATTCGCTGAGCGTCATTATATGTGAGGGGAGATTCGACCTTCGCGAATTATGACGTCCATTGTATGCCCCACGGAGTGGACGCAGCATCGAAAACTTGCGCGTAAATTAGGTTAAAGTGAGGCAGACTACCACGCCCCTTCTTCCATCTTAAGCCGATGGCAAGACGATCGAAGGTGGGCTCCAGTACACTGGTTGTCAAGGCTAAACAGCCAGTCCACACAGTCCACACAATAGTTCGACCGTCGATTTCGACGAGGTCCACCGTACGCTCCACAGCAGGGTGGTGCAGGTACGATGACTTGCGCGTGATTTAGTTTAAAGTGATAGTAGACTTGCGCTGCATCTACCGCGCTCTCTCCTTCTTCCCCACCTATACCCGGTGTCAAGACAGAGTCAAGAAGACCGGCGATGGGAGAGGGCGCAGGTGGCTGTCGCAGCCGGGGCCTCTAGGCGGGGCACACACGCACACCATCTGGTCCCCGCAGAATGCACCAGGCGGGTCGGAGGTAACGTGCGTGGGGAGTGCCAGAAAGGTCACAGTAAGAAGGAGATGGTCAGTCTAACTCTCAGTCCTTCAGTGATTCACTCCAAATACACATAGCCCTGACCATGAGAACCAAGGTATCCCGCCGTGGGGATGGATCCTCCACTATCGACCTCTCTCTCTCTCTCCGCACTCACCTACGCACCAGTCGACCGGTCGAGCCTGTCAGATTACACGTGAACACAGCCATTTGTTATATTTCAAGCGGAGACCTCGGAACATGAGTTGCAAGCAATTGTGGCTGAACGATTATTTGAAATCTAAGTGATAGTCTATTCTAGAAAGGATTAATTAACGGCATCCCATTGGACAAAATGACAGTGCTCGAGAGCAGAAGCTGTAGAACGAGGCCGACCGCTGACCCAATCAGCTCCAAGGTCAAACGCAGGTAAAGCGAAGTAGGTTTTAATGCTCCCAGAAACAAGGCCCTTCTGAGGGCGCAAGAAACGGAACAAATGATGTCAGTGTCAAACTAAACAGTTAACCATTCATATCGAAAAGAAATAGACAAATAAGAAATACACACTAAAAACCGAAAGCGCAGGATTAGCGAAAGTAATAAGTGTTATGGAGCATAAAAATGTGTACACACTAATATAAATACAAAAGATGTTAGCGGTCGTTCTTGCAGACTAAAATAAATCAAGACAGGCGACAAAAGCACGGCCGCTAGGGAAAAAAACTTACCCTTGAGCGAACAATGATCTGAAATGCCCAGCGCAGGGTCGTGCAGATCCATTCAAACTTAACTTCACCCTGACCGACCTGCCTTGATGGACTCTGAGGATCCAAGAGCATCCGGTATATTATGGTCAGGTACTGATTGTGCACAAAGTAGTCCCTAAAAAGGCCACTGTTCAGGTAGGAAGTTAGTTGTTCCTGGAGCGTTGGAAAGCAGGCAATGTCTCGATAGATTTTCGTCAAGACTGAAATCACAGAACAGCCGAGTCTGTAGGCATTACTCTGAAGAGGGGATTCACTGGTCGGAAGTTCCCTGAGGTGCAAGGAAGCGAGAATTTGAAGGAGACTGTCCACGACCGGTAGAGTAAACTAGAATGGAGAAGATGACGAGAGAATGGCGAGCGGCGAGAGAGAAAAAAATCACACGGGAAAGTGAAGTCTTTAGAAGGCACAAGAGTGAAAGTATGATTCCCATCGAGCCTGTTTCCGGTCATCTTGACGATGTCTTGCCACAGTAAGAGAGTGTGGGTAGATGCTACGCAAGTCTGTTTTACTAAACTACTTAACTCGCAACACAACTGCTCGCGATGACGAACTGTAGCAATCAAAAAGCAAGAGGCCATCACTTAGATAGCGTCAATACGGAGCGCTTGTCATAGAAATTCACGCCCTGCTTCATGAAACCCGCGTGATGGAACTGGCCTACACCAACAGTGTGTGAAACAGTTGTCCGAGGGAAAAATGTAAAAGTAGAGGGACGCACGAGGCAATGAAGTCCACACACTGGCAGTGACTATAAGGGCTGGCTAAATTACGCTACCGTCTAACCACGACAGGGGAGGTTCTTTGGTCGAGGAGTCGAAATAATAAAACTAAAATGAGCTGCATCAGGAAGTGGCTCTGTGAAGTTAGCTGAAATAAAGAAAGACGAGAACAGAAATAGAGGTGCGCATTGAGTTATCGATTGAAATTTTTAACTTGCGACATACGCAATAACAACTCCCCCCACCACACACACACGACAGTTCGACCGTCGTAGTCCGACTATGTCCACCGTATGCTCCACGGAAGGCTGATGCAGGGACGGTAACTTGCGCGTGATTTAGTTTAAAGTGATAGTAGAATTGCGCTGCATCTACCGCACTCTCTCCTCCTTCCCCACCTGAACCCGGTGTCATTAAAAAGTCAAGAAGACCGGAGGCAGGAGAGGGCGCAGATGGCTGGAGTGGCCGGAGCCGCCCATAGGCGTGCCACCACACCCTCTCCCAATTTTCGGCATTTTTTATGGGAGCGCAACCCGAATAACGCCTGCCGTGCCCTGATGTGGCCGCCTGTACTCGTCTAATTCACCGAACTTCATACATCTAGACATTCTATGGGGTTGGTTAAGATCGTACCCAGGCCTGCAAAGAATGCAGGCCATTCTTGGAGCAATTAGTTACTTTTAAAGGTTTTAATCGAAAAAAGGGAGATTTTGGAGATCTAAGATGACTCACTAATACCCACGTATTTTGAATACGGTCTGTACTTTCACTTGAGTTTGCGGTCTACACACTACAGGCTACACAAATGATAAACCCACCCGTGGCGGTTCAAGCGTAGTGGGCGAGACATGGATCGCGTTGTGGACCTTGAAAGCAGTGCTGGTGTAAAACTGCGGATACCAGCCTTCACCCCCAGTTCCGAACTTTCTTAAGACCAAATAACAACTTTGCCTCAGGCACATAATTTAGAGCGCAGACAAAAAGCTTTACAAAATGCGAACAGGAAGGTAGAAATGCGCGCGTACTTACTGAGGGTTTGAATTTATACAGACAGATGAAAGCAGTGGTAAAAACACGTGCCAGTTAGGTAGGAATTTCTCCCACGTGTGATTGGTACAGGCGACTGTAAAAATGTCTAACCTAAGTGCGGCATGGGATTATGGGCGACGGTAGTGTATGTGGCCCCACCTAGCCACTATACCTTAAAGTTGTCTACTTATTTGATTAAAGTAGGTTTGGCTAAGGTTGCCCAATAGCAGACTGCAAGAGGCGTTTTGCAGGAAGGGAACATAATTCTGATAGTAATAGTAACGGTCAACCGGATCAAGTCTCATACGTAGTCTTCTTATTGAAATTACCAGTAATGCTAGTCTAAGCCAAATAGTTGTGGTAAGGTTAAGTTTAGGTGCAGATGCTAAATTTTGGGTAAGGTTTACGGTTAAATTTACGCGTCAAGGCTACGACCGGGTTATTATTAAGGTTGTAAGTTTATGGCTGGGATATGGATTAAGTTCTTTATACTAGATAAAAGACTTGCAGGCGTCCTTTTCGCGCTTTATCAGTAGGGCCACATAACATACCGTTGCTGGATTATGCTACACGTTCATCGGCCTATTGACCTCAACTAACTAATTTTTGCCTACTTACGGTTCCTCCACTTTGCAGGAATATGCGATTACTTAATTGGGTTCAAACCCATACATCATGCTCATACTGGATATGTTCAGCTAATCTACCGATCACTCTTATTTTCTTTCCATAAACACGTTTTCGTAGGATACGGGAATAGGAAATCTCATCTCCTTCTGGCAGTCTCGCGCAAAATGCCACGAAGGGCACATATTCCCCTGTTCTAACCCTAACAACAACCTTTACGAAAATTTCACCACCACCTCAACCTTAACACGAATATGAATCACCCTGGAAATTAGCGAGAAGCCCTGAGTAGTTGGAATTCCTATTCAAAAGTCGTTCAACGTTTTTTTTACTGAGCTAGGAGGCAGGTGTATTCTAATGAGTTAAAAACAACACTTAAAATTACGCCGGTAAACTGTCGTTTTCGAGAAAGGTAGACGGAGGAAGGGACCAGAAAGGCACGGCAGGAAAACACAAATAGTAAATCCACACCCAGGATAAGCAAAATGATAAAGATTCACGCAAAGACGCACATACCTTCCGCAGTTCAAAGCTCTTTTCTGTCAACAGGACTAGCTTATGCAGGCACAGAATGAGATCGTCTTCGTGTTGTCGCCACTGCAACACCTTGGCCAGGTGCTCTACAGAGAGAATTGAGGAAGGAGTACATAGCTGAGCTAGTCACGGAGCTGCCATTTAGAATCAGCCAGAAGCCAAGAGGGGAAGAAGGGCTTACCGTCTGTTGTGTACTGAGCACTGCAGAGGAGGGTGCGAACACGAAGCGTCTCCGGTCGCGGAGTTCGCCCGGAAAAATTGGCCAGGGAGGCCATGATACCGGAGGCGCTAGTGGTGCTAGGATTGCCTAATGCACCGGAACCAGACCCACTTGAACTATTCATTTGATCCGAGTCGAAGGATTTTTGCTGCAGATACAGGCACTGTTCAATATCTTCCTCAGTCATCTGCGAGTGAGAGAGAGAGAGCGAGGGGGAAGGAGAGAAGTAAGGACAATGGGCTGCAAGATGAGACGATTTGCCAAATTGGATTTATCGGAAAGGAGTCTGCTTGAGAAAGAACGCCGTGCTGGAGACTAACTCACCCAGTTCAGAGGTAACAGTGTCAAGCCAACGAAATGGCCAACGCAGGGAGTAGGACGAAACAACTTTTGTGCAAGTATTCTACAGGAGGACTACTTCGTGGAGACTTTGGTGTACTAGCGGCGTTTTGGGGAGGGAGAGGTGTATCCTGCGACAGATAGGAAGTCTTGACGAAGTGTGGTTCAAAAGTGAATCAACAAGGGCAGGTAAGGTGAAGATAACTGTTGCTTCGGGCACATCCATATCATAAGCGGTCGGTCGCGGCACTGCTAGGCGAGCGCCCTTCACAATAGCGACTACAGAAAAACGGGGAAAGCCTGATTTTTGAAGCCAGTCGAATGACCTGTGAAGTCTAAGTGAATAGTTAACTTGCACACCGTGGCAAGCCTAGAGGAGGAGAATATACACAGTCAGCTCACACACATTTCAATCACCAAGCTGATGGCAGAGTTTGGTGGGTTTTGGAATTGACCCCGACAGCGACTGCACCAAAAACCATTTTGAGTGTCAGCGACTGCCAGCAGACTAGCGTGCACGTGCTTGTGTTAGCGACGGAGGGTGCAACCGGGGGGTCACCGATTACAATATGTTGACTCACTAAGGTTCTGATGCTGCCTACAAAAGATCAATATCCCCAATGGTTACCAATCGTACGTTCCAGTTCCAGTCAAGGTTCGGAATGTGCTAGAAGTCCGAACATTGCACGAACCCGTGTTCACTACTCTCCCCTCTCTGTCAGCACTACCAGTAGGCGCCATCGATAGAACGACATTGAAAAGCTAGCCAGTAAGAGACACTTCTACGCCCCCAATTTTAGTAGCCTCTCTCAGTGTAAAAGGACCTGCGCAGTAAATTATGGCATATTTTAGTGTTGAGCAGGGAAGAAGAAAGTTATTCGATCACCGGAACAATTTCTTTAGTCATCTGAGCATTAGAACTCGCACAGGCGTCCATCATAAGTGGTAACATAATAAGCAACATTTATAAGGGGAATTGATTGATTGATTGATTGGCTCCTGACCTCTACAACGGTTGCTTATTTTGTTGTCATTTTTAGCTCTGAATATGGACTAACTTATGATTTGGAAATCTCCGATGAATAAGGAAAAGGTTTCGGTGATCAAACAGCCTTCTTTTTCTGGAATGTGAAAAATTCGACCCATTATTATAGTGAGCCGGTGGTCCTATTAGATACTCGCTTTGAGAGCCGCGTATTGTCACCTAGTGCGTTCTTGGGGCTTAAAATCTTCGTTGTCACTTGGTCCGTGCAGGTAAACCGGGTAGAGATGCCTTGTATGGCAATCTAAACAGGACATGTGAATAGGAAGTGCCACGCCCGCTTAAAATTGGTTGCCTTACGGTAAATTTCAGGAAGGATAAATATATCCGTTTGTTAACGCTAATATTAACCAGAACATAAAACTAAAGCGTTTAAATAAATCTTAGCGTTTGGCACTATCCTAAACCTAAACCCTACAGGTAACACGAGAATAACCTTAGCCCTTAGCGTACTCATGACCTTAACCCCAATTTTAACATCAACCTCAAACTTAAACCCAACCCTATATTTAACCCTAAGCTTCACCTTAATCCTTAACATTATGTCCTTGGCATTTAGCGCAAAGCCACATGTATGGTGGGCGGTTCCTATTTCCGTGTCCTGTTTAGGCAGCCATGCAAGGCATCCCTACCGTAAACCGCGCCATCTCATGCATAAAATGCTACACGTCCACTTTCGGGAAGGAGCCAGGTAACTGATCAGGAAACAGAATGGCCATTGAGATTTCGGCAAGGCTGTCCAGCTCACCCCCACCGCCCTGCGCAAAACCTCTTTTACCATTGTTCCCTTATTTGATGTGGCCTTGCACCAAAGTGATAATGTATATATTTATATCCCCTCCCCTTGACACCTAAACTTCCTCACATGTTCCATAATCCAAGAGGTAGATTATCGGGAGGGGGGGGTAGTAAAACTGGAGTCACGCACAGCCGTCTCTGTCGAATTGGTTTACTATTTACAGGCCCACAGACCAATAAATTCCGCTAGGTCCTTGTCACCTCTGAAGGCACAACTTCAATTGTCTGTGGTTCTTCTGCCTAAAAAGACGACCAAGCAGCTGAGGTGCACAGTAATGAGATTATGACCCAATCGTGCCCAAGGTGAAGTGCTGACTTGACAGAAAACTCTGCTGGTCTTGCTTCTCAGTTCAACTTCCAAACCTCCAGCGGGCACGACGACACTGTGGGTAAGGAGGAGGCCAGTTAGACAGACGTCATCCGTAGGTTGGAAACTACAGGTTGAAGCTGTGATTCGGGAAAGGCATCAAAGCCCAAGAGTGCAACCGGCCTTAGAAGCCAGGACGCTATAGCCTTCCGAAGCAACGACAGGAAGCTTGAGACCTGTCGATGTCATGTTGGTTTTGTGGGTACCCAGCTGCTTAGGGCAGCTCCCAAAGGAGGCCCTTTAAAAGTTCCTTCGATATGGTAAACCATGAACTTCGATATATAGTAAATATATATATATATATATATATATGGTAAACCATGAACTCTACTTCCAACCGACCCGCAGATGGGCGGTCACGAAAAGTCGAAACACCTAGGAGTGAGTAGTTTGATGAGAATTTCCTCAACTTCTAGCACTGAGCGAAAACCTATAAACCCAGTATCGAAATCAATCGTGAACTTTAGACGCTGCGGAAACCAACCAGCTGCAACATATGCCGAGAACGACATAAGGACCTGGGCCACAACCACAAGCGATTTGCTTAAAAGCGTGGAATCTGTGTCAACAGAGTTCGGCCTGCGTTGATCGAATGTCCGTAGAAGCCACCCAATAAACCATAAACGATTAAACCAAATAAATCCCTTCCTTGTGCTTACCAAGAATCCTCGTCAATAAAGATAAGTTAAAACTAAATTGGGTTATAACGAGAAAGATTCGGGTAGCAGTGATCTCACACCCTCCTCTCAGTTATCGTCTTGTTCTAGACGAAGCCGTGAGCAGATGAATAACAGATTGCGAAGCAAAGTCTGTCAGATCCAAGTGCGCCAAGGTGGGTCGCTAAGTGCTCTCTGTAACCAGATCACGCCATACCCGGAAATTTGAAACAGTCAGAGTGAAGTAGCACCGGTAGGCGACAAATGGAAGAGTGCCTTCTGTTCTCGGGGCCGATAAATCGTGGTTTGTCTATCATACTCGACGGTTGTCATCCTCTTCATACTGCTGGTGCACTATGCGCCGCATTTGGTGTTTACATTACCGGATTAGTCGTTGATGTGCATGCGTTTAGCAAGCCGATTCGGATCCGCATTGTGCAACTCCACTGCCCACGCTGATATCAGGCCAGACCTCCCCCCCCCAATTCCACGCACCCGACCAAAAAACGAAAACCACACATCAACAATCCTTCTATCTCCGCTGCAACCAAATACTCGAGCGGCGAAACGATTAGACAGTGGCCCAGAACCGTCTAATCCTGTGAAACCGACGCTTGAACAAAATGAATGGTACGCTCGATACAGCAGTCACGAGAACCGGCTTTATGTGCGCTTTTCCAAATTATTAAACACTTTTTTACACCATTGGTCAGTGGGACAGCAAAAGCGACGATGGAACACAGACACGCCATAAACAGGAACTGTCACAAGTGGTGTGTTAATCGTCGCCGGTAGCCGTCTCTCAGTCATCAAAGTCGTCTGGAGGTCGGATGGATACGGGGGACTGACTGCAGACGGAAAATAAACCAGAGGCGAACATGCCAGTCTCTCTCCAGATCCGGTTGACCATAATTATCCCTTATCGATTTTTTTGTCGCAGTAGGCCGATTCTAAGGTCCCTGGACAGGAGATGAAAGAATGACGGGACACCTGCATTGTATTCTGCTACTGGGACAGAGTAGTGATTGCGAACAGTCCCCAACAGTGGGTAGCGGGTTGGTTGGCCCAAACCTCGGGCAGCCGGTATCTGCAATTGGAGTATCGCACGCTTGCAACTGCAAGTAACCCCGAAATGGTTACTGAATTGTCCCAATTGCTGTCCGTATAACTTTTCCATCATTTATGAGCTGGATGCCATACGACTGTCCCCCTTGGGGACTAAACAGTCAATGACATGTTAACCAAAATTCTGAACTGAGTTCTTGATTTGAAACGATAACCCAAGTAGATTTCTAGTATTAATTATCGTACATCATAATACCAAGATTTTCAGGCATATCAGGATGCCGGCTTTTGAACTAGCTTCTTTTTGCCCGCCTGCAAAATGAATACTCTGCAAAAATGGCTACTTAAGTAGCATACATTTTCTCATTTATTTTTATAAATTCAAATATATTTTATAGAAAACGCGCATTTAAATATCTTTTCTTGTACTCATTTGGTTGTTAACTGACCCTTTTGAAAAGTTAATACATGAAGAAAGGGTACCATTCGGTCTTAGAAATTTTTCTAAATACGAGATTTTTTAAGAGTGTGAAAAGTCCATACACAGCATCTTTTCATTTATTAACGCAGTTTGGAAAGTAGACCATATGGTTCGTATTTACTGTCAAATTTCACAAGCCCCATATTACTTCCTCTTAATAGCACATGTAAACGTACGGTTTTCCTTGCACATAAAATATACAGCTTGTAGTTTAGAAGCCCTGAATGTAGATGTACCAGCAAGTTGGGTTCAAATGATTCAGGAATGGAGAAAATTCTTTAAAACCAAAAGGTAACCTATCTTCAAGTATAAACGTTAAGGAAGACGTACTTGACTACCGCGAGAGTACAAGAAATAATATTTTAATGCATGTTATATATAAAACATATTTGAATTCAAAACAGCAGTGAAAATAAGTGGGTAAATGCATACTACATAACTAGTTACTAGATAGAAGGTGTGGTTATTGAAGATGGCCAGCCAGAAGCTCATTCAAAAGCCGACAACCAGCCGTGCCTGGTAGATTTCGGGACTAGGGTGCACGATAATCACTAATACAACTCTACTTATGTGAGATTTTCCCATCGAAAACGCACTTCAGAATTTCGTTTAACATTTAATGAGAGGGCAAGTCTACGGTAGATCCTCAGCTCCAAACCGAGATATAAATGTCCATTTTCATGCTGTAAGCAAGATAGCCATATTTTGACAGCGGCAAACATACGATTCCCAGGCCGAGTAACGGACGAAGAGGTTACCGAGGTCTGAGCGTTTGAGCAACACATGAGGTCACTCATCATCAGGAAGCCACGAGCCCCGCGCTATGAGGGAGGCGACAGGCGGCGCTGCGGGCGTCAGCTTTTCGTTTGCCATCTTCTGTAAGCCCCCGTTCAGCCGTCATGTCGGATGAGCTTAAAGTTCTCCCCGGACATGAAACGACTACTGTCATCCAAATTGACCCCAATGCTTCAACGGAAGGAACAGAACACTGATTAAATACGGATGATGTTAAATGATCCAGATGGTCGACACGGATCAGTCTACGGTTGGCTACGACCATCACGCATCCAAATAGCCCGAAAAAGTGGTTGCTCTCTAAGACGAGCGAAGTGCTGACACAGCTGATGAACGGTAAGGTTATCACGATCAAAAAAGATACATTGATAAAGCCAGAGGTGGCTACAGCACGGGGGATAAAGGTTGTCAAGGGTTCACAAGTCGGGTGACAATTAATTGTCTACCTTACGGACACACCAAAATGCGACCCTGCAAAGATCCAGGCAGCAGACCCCATCAGAGGCTGACTCAACGGCATCATCAATGAGCAAGGCGGAAAGGCTTTATCTGATGTCCCCTACCATTAAAAGCTCGCGTTTGAGATGATAAACGGTCTATTAAGCTACCATCATGATGAAAACAGTGGTTAGCCCCCAGCTCAGGACAGTGTTGAACTCTTGAAAAAACTTATTGAAAGTCTTTGTCGCATTCCATGCGGTTACGTCTTGGATAGACACCTAGTCATGGAAAAGTACAGGAAGGGTTCGCTTTCTTGTTACCGCCAATCCAACGGTCAACTGGAAAACGGGTGGGCATACTGCATATACAAAGCCTACATATACGACAGTCTCTCCCAACGCAAGGGGAGTCGTCTGAAAACTTTACCGGAGGGTAGTTACCCACTTAATCAAGTCAGTTTTAAAAAAATAGATGGATGAAACCAGCTTGTGATACCAAGGGACGGCGGCGAACGCTCTTCAACTGGGAACACTAACCTCAGATGGGACAGAATGGAGAAGATCAACATTCCTAGATTATGGTGAAGTGGTACGCTGCAATAGAACTGTGTGGAATGCAAATAAGTTTGAGAAGCCAGCCGACAGACGAGGAGGCGAGAATGCCAACTAACAGTGTGGAGGTCGGCACTGCATTGTGACAGTTCAACCATCGTGAGAGCCGACGTCCACCGTGTGCCCAACGGGCAGAAGGCGTAGAACCGGTGATTTGCGCGTAAATTAGGTGACAGGGGGACAAATTTGTGCGAGATCTACCACACCCTCTCCTCTCCCACTGATGCGATGACAAGACAATGTCAAGACGACCACAGGTGGGCTCAGACGCAGTGGCCGGCAAAAATAATCAACCTCTCTACGTGCGCCACACATCAGCCGGTACGCACAGAATGTGCTAGGGTTTCAAAGAGGGCGGTTTGGAGCGCACGCACATGAGACCACAGTAAGGGGGAACCATTGTGCCTAACTGCCAGTTCTTCGGCCAGCCACCCAACATACACACACATAACCCTGACCGCGCAATCTCAGTTCTTTTGCCAGTTGGATCGAAATTAACCAGTGGCGACACACATCTCCCCAGTTGACCAAAAGTTTGAATTTGCCGCCGCGTTCGATTCTGTCCCTATGGCGGGTAAGTACACTAGATGGTTACCGAAAAATGCATCGCCATGTCAAGGCCAATTACAGCTCCATCACTGCGCGAGTTTTGGTCTATAATAATCTTTCACCAACATTAGGTATTTGGTTTGGCGTTCGATAAGGTTGTATCCTGTCACTCATTCTGTTCAACTACCCTATCGAATGGATTCTTGGAAAGGCCTTACATGATAAGGACGGTAGTGACCTTGCACCCGGACGCCGGCTGACTGATCTCGACTATGTCGGTGATATCGCCTTACTAGCTTTAAGCTTTGGTGATATGCAGTCCATTGTATCGCGGGTGAATGAGGTCGCTACATCGGTCGGTTTGTCCACAAACGCTGGGAAGACCAAATTGATTTTAAGCTGCATCCCTGTCCAAGCGAAAGCAGCTCTCTATATTGATGGCTGTTTCAAATACCTAGGGGCGAGGTCGCTGCCAAATGGACATAGTAAGGATGAAATTATCTCCCGAATCGATGCTGCTAGTCGGGCTTTCTCAAGCCTTAGAAAGTGCCTGTGGACAAGACACGACATTTCTATCGCTACAAAGATTCGCGTGTACTGTGCATCCGTTAGCTCTGCCCTTCTCTATGGCTGAAAATGCTGGGCTATACGCGTCGAAGGCAAGGGAAGACTAGAGGTATTTGACTACCACTGCTTGAGGACCATCCTCTGAGTGAAGTACACCGACTTCCTGTCAAATGAGACAGCCGCACTCGCTGCGAAAACATCGCACGGATATCCCAACTCACCCAAGAACGACGACTGAGGAGGTTTGGGCACGTTCTTTGTCGCCCACCTCACGAGCTAATTGTTACTGCCCTCGATCGGGCACCACTCCCCAATTCGAGGTGTCGAAGAGGGGTTTAGCTCAAAACCTGACTCAACACAGTTTGTCAGGACATGGAAGTGGTTTTTTTGGCCTTCGGTATTCAGTCTCCATTGTGTGCGAAGATAATGGGTTGAGTTGTCCAAATCTGCTGCCACGGATCATCACGCGTGGAGAGGCACAGCCCGTGACATCATCGAGGCCGGCTATATCAGGCATGATCGCAGCCGTAACAAGTACAAGGAAGTAGAAGTTTTACTTTGGCGTAGTTCAAATCATCAGTACATCGTAAGACAGGCGTAGGAGGCGTGGATGATGGGCACCAACTCCATCAACTGGCGCCTTATGAGCGAGCTAACTCCACCAGAGGTCCGCAAGCAATGCCTCTTCCCTTGGGCTTCCAGTAGCTGCAAACAAGGCTTTGAGGTCCGACAACCGTTTGTACGTTCCCGCTACGCGACCGTCAATTTCGACGACGTCCACCGTGTCCCACTACACGACAGTTCGACCGTCGATTTCGACGATGTCCACCGTATGCTCCACGGAAGGGTGGTGCAGGGACGGTAACTTGCACGTGAATTAGTTTTAAGTGATAGTAGCCTTGCGCTGCAGCTACCGCACTCTATCCTTCTCCCCTACCTGAGAATGGTGTAAAGACAGAGTCAAGAAGACCGGAGATGGGAGAGGGCACACGTGGCTGGCGCGGCCGGAGCTGCCCCTGGGCGTACCACCACACCTGGCTCGGATCCCACAGAGTGGGAGTGCCATTAAGGCCCCATTAAGAAGGAGCCTAGGGTCCCACTACACACAGACGTACGGAAGCACCTGGATGCAAGAATAACGCACACATATACACCGAACTCCCACCCTCACCCCCCGGCCGTGCACCACCTTGTTAGTCTCCGATGGCGAATAGCCGCACACATCACTCAGGTATCCAGCAAAAGTATAAGGTAATTTTTCTCAACGAATGCCGATCAACCTAACGAGGCTTTTTGGGGCCGGGAAGCGCGGCTCGTCGTCCGCCTCCGGTGTGAAAGTCAGGTCTCCAGTGAGAGGACGCACGATGTACGTCATGCGCTCTAACCAGGCGCTAAGCCTCTGTCAGCAGTCCACCCAAATGAAAGAGATAATACAAACAAAGTTCGAAGGTCGACGCCACACACGCGCACGCAGGACTTTAATGCATATGCGCGAGCGTGCGTGGGTGATTCCGCGATGTCGCAAATGAGCGCGACACGGCCATCGGGTGCAATTAAGTGAACTCGGTGTACATTCACACACAACGGCTGCTGGAACATTCGACTCCCGACTAAGTTCTACTGGTTGCAACACAGGAGCTTGGCAGAGAAGATGCTCCGGAGTTGCAGCACCAGGTTGGAGGTGGTACTCACCTTGTGAACCATTAGAGTTAAATCACGATCGCTGAGGAGAACGGGGTCTGTGCCAGGTTGTAGGAGGAGGTAGGAGACGCCCAAAATCTTGTCCTTTGTGTCTAAAATAGGAAAACCGAGCACGGGGTGAGGGGGGGAGGTAAGAGAGAAGGTCAGTGTACGCACAAACGTCAAAAGAGAAGGGGCCAAAATGCGTATACGTGTATGTTCAAACGCGCAACTGCAAAAGCGAGAATCGTGGCAAGGTAGAGTTAGTCACACCAAATTATTTTGCTCAAAACATGAAAGGAGGATCTTGTATGACTGCTCAGAAGGTACCGAAACATCAGGAATAACTAACAGATGCATGTCGTTACATTTACTACGATTGCAAGTGTGTCTAGACCGAAGATCGAACCACCTACCATGACGGGGCTTGTCGGTGCTTAGAGGAAGCAGAAGTTCTAACGGGTGCGGAAAATTCGTTACAACATAGAGCTATGTTTGGCCTGAGTGCCGACTAGAGTTTGTTTGATTTCAATAGCTCAAACGTCACGTTTAAGTGAACCTCTATGGCCCAGACTACCCAAAGAGTTAGGGATGCAAACTTAAGTCACGGCAAGCAAGAAACAAAGGTCAGGTCATAGAAGAGACGGCGAAATCCCAAAATTCTCCCGTCCATGATAGGTAATCGGTTAGAACTCCTTCTGCAGAAGTCCTCCATTCAAAGCTATGGGAAAAGGTTAAATTAACACCATTCTTCTATTTATTGCAGGATTAATAGTACACAGAAGCGAAAACAGCTGAATGTGGAAAATGGATTGAAAGCTATAGTAGTCTGGGTATAAGAGAATTGAGCTGGATAGCGATCGGTATCTAAGGTAATGTTGAGACATTCCACGCACAAAGAGAATGAGTTTGATTACATAGCGGAAGCCTGAGGGGGAAAGACCGTTAGTAAAACAGTTGCTGGTCAGTGAAATCCTCGTGATCTACTATGAGAGATGCGCAAGAAACTAGTAAAAAAAAATTATCAAGGTTTGTTTTCCAGTTTTTTGTCAGCATCCGAAGTTTAGACGAAAGGTATGGTGAAAACCATGAAGGAAATAGACAGTATGTATTAGCAAGCAGCACAAATCAATTAATGACCCTTAGTATCCGGCAACGACGAAAGGAGGCTAGCATTGACTTCGCTCAAAGTGGATCCAATCCAGCTGTTGGCCTGTTGTGAAATACCCGTCTTCGCGCGCCACAGCACGACCTGGTCCCCATAACGCACACACCAGGATTCACAAACTCAGGGGATATGGAGCAGCCATCGCCGTCTGACGCCCAGTCCACTGGTCAGCCACTCGACACACACAGCACATACTCTGAGCCGATGGCGTGGTCTGGTGGAAGCGTCAGATTGGCAGACTTCCCAGCCACGGTTTCTAGGAAACCGTGATTAACTCTGGTAAACGGTGATTGTGAGGGTGTTGTCGATGTATTGGTGAAGGTAGTGTGCGCTGATGTGGCTTTGCCTCTGGTGGTTTTCCGCAGGTTCTCGTGGAGGCACATGTGTCCTTATAGGCCCATGCGTTGTAAAGGTGCGACAGCAGTGAGGGCAGTGGAGGCGGGCGCGTCGAATGTATGTCGGAGCCCCAGGCACTAGTTCACTAGCCTCCATGCGATGGATTCGCAGGTGACCAACCAGGCCGATGCGTGAGGTGAATTTGCGGGCGCAGTGTGGGCATGAGAAATCGGGAGAGGCTGGGGGGATGTCATTCGTGGAAGTGGGGGTGGCAATGGCGATGAGAATGGCAGGAACGGAGGGTGTGCATGGGGTATCGGTGTTGTCGGCATTGCGTTGAATTCCGCTGTCATGGATGCGCATGTGACCGAATAGGCCTATGCGATGAGTGAATGCGTGAGGACAGTGAAGGCAGTGGATGCGGCGATCTCTGTTGTGTGTTGATGCCACAAGCACTGGTTCACCAGTCTGTGTACGATGGATTCGCAAGCGTGTCCGGGATCCTGTCTTGCCATCTCAGCTTTAGTATTCTGCGGAGGCAGCTGCGGTGGAAGTGGTTGAGCTTCCGCGCCTGCTTTTGGTAGACTCTCCAAGTCTCCGCTGCATACAGCAGCATTGGAAATATAAAAACTTTGTACATCTTGAGCTTGTTGCTGAGGTGGAGACCATGTCGATTCAAGACCACGTTCTGCATGCGTCCAAAGGCATGGCTGGCTGGGGCGATCTCATCGTCGACTGCGGTGCTGCGGGAGAGATTGCTGCCCAGGTACGTGAAGGTATCCACAGAATTCAATTGGGCGCCATTGGCATTGATGTGAACTGCGGGTTAGATGGTATTGGGCGGCGGCTGATGCACCAAAAGCGTTTTCTCAGTGTAAAGTCCGAAGTTGTCACAGGCGGCAGCGAAGAGGTCCATGCACATATATATATATATACGTAAGAAAGTAAGAAGTGGAAAGAAGGCATCCCAAGAAATAAAGTTGAAGTTGAATACGTTCTATGGGAAATGGAGCTTTATTGTGTAAATTTTCAACACCGATTCTCCAATCTCCTTTTTCTTTGTCGATAGTATTATTCTGGTAAACTATATATATATATATATATCGAGTTTTACTCGTGAATTTTCAATCAGGTTACACCGGCCCGTTGTCAGACGACGGTGGTCTACACTTGGTATTGGGTATGACTGGCTGATGACGGCTAATAAGCCAGAAATGGCCATTCCAGTCTCCCTTGTCTTTGTCGGTTCTACTTTAAAAATCATATGCTTCACGTCGCTATGTCAATTGTGTGACTCAGCAAAGCCCCCCTAGTTAACATACACATGAGCATTCATAATATCCCCATTCATCCATGTGTCTGGTGCTCAAACTTATTCGCTAACTGTGCCAATTTTAGTTTGAAATAGTCCCTCGATTTGTTTTGAACAGGAGCGAAGAAACCCCCGAAAGAAATGCCATCCAAAAAAGCCTCTTACAAACCTTGACGCCCTCCAAACATTTTTTTCGTTTTTCAAACTGTACTGAGATGAATGCTGTAATAGCAGATAAAGAAAGAGGGAGCAAAACCCTAGTAGGTCCAAGGTTCAAGCTTTAGTACTGTGAGGTTAAAAGGATTTGCACGCAGGGTAAGGATTAAGCAAGGAGTTAAAAAGAAACGGTGAGGCAGCAGAAACGGATGACCCAAGGTTGCACCGTCCCGCCCTGTGAATGCTCGCTGTACGCACAAAACACCAGGCAACATGAATGTTCCCGCCACCGGCAGAAATGACACCAGCCAACACCGTTGAGTGAGGGAACGGAAGGTGGGGGGTGAGGTAGTTTGAGACAAGAGTAAAACTGCCAGGTAAGAGGTCGCAAGAACTGCAATGTTAGAAGGAGCGCAGTAGAACACCATGGAGTTAGGAGATCGAAGAGGCACGGGCGTCGGCAGAAGTGCAAGGACTCCAAAAGAGAGCCTACCGCATACCTACTAGAGAGGACTCGGAGGACGCAGCACCCTGTTTGGCTCTGTCCAAAGAGACCGAAGCGCCGCAGGCGAGAAATAATCTGCCACACGAGGTAAACGCAATGGAGCGTCTTACGTAATTGTCTGTTTGGGGCAACAAAATCACGCAATCACTCTTTTCACTGCAAAAGAGGTTTGTTGTTGTTGTTGTTACGACTAGCAAAAAAGAAGCAAATTTCTCACTAATATGTGGGCGTGCAAGTTGGAGGCAGACAAAAAGCGTGGGTGGGGAAAGGGCAGACGGACACGAAGGAGTAGTTATGCCTCCGTAGGGGCGAGAATAAGGAGTAAAACCAAGGACGTGAATGTAAGCGCGCTGAAGCGGGTAAAAAGAGAGAGGGAGAGAGAGAGAAAGAGAGAGAGAGAGAGAGAGAGAGAGAGAGAGAGAGAGAGAGAGAGAGAAGTAATGCGAGGTAAGAGGATCGCTTACATGATTTGTCTGCGGAGGGCAAAAGAAGAGTGTTAGATATAAGGGGGTGCATTATACATTGAAGATATCCAAGCAGTGTTGTCGGTTTTCAAACGGCTTTCAGCCCAGTCATCGGAGATCTGCGCATATGCGCAGGGCCGGAAGGCCGTTTTGGAGATCGGAGTGTTGTCTGTTGTCTCAAGCGCCAGCAGCTGCCGCAGTCTGTAGTCCATTTTAACCGCGAACTTAACAAATTACAAGGAACAACGACAATACAGTCACCTGCGTGCAATCAAGAAGGGTTTGGTGCACTGACTAGCCGGTAAAAAGATGCCAGACCCGACAGGACAGTAAAAATCGTTATTATTATTATTATCATCCTCACCACGACCATCATCATCTCCAGAGGATGCACACGGCCTGCCATTGGTACCTGGTGAGTTCCTAAATCTGGCTGAACCAGTGTGGGGGGCTACAGGAGTTGTGCCTCGGATTTGGACGTGGAGTTAGCCACATCAGCCGCAGCGCCCAATCGCATCAGCGGTCTGGTTAACTCGAACTTTCCAGTTACACGACGAGAGAAGGGAATGAGTGAAGCCGAACCTACCGCGTGGCAGAACAGCCAGGCTGGTGTGCCTCGGAGCTACAATGACGCTTACAATTAGTGGTGCGGAAGATCGTGCACTAGTGAGATGGCTCGATTTTCTGGGCTGATAATCAGGCCACCATAACTACTTAATGCGGCCTTATGTAGACTCCTCCATAGTGAAAAATCAAGCTACCATGATGAAGGAAATATCGACATTAGCATGGCGATTATCACAATGACTGCCCTAACAGTAGAGACGGAGAATATTTTTACGGAATACTATGTAGAGTTGGAAGAAGCGATGCGTTACGCTCCAATTTATGAATAACAATCACTTTCAATAGCAGGAAACGGGTAAGTGATCACCGAGCAATGGAACATCATTGTGCGGACCGTGCAAGGCCCATCCACTTTAGTGCTCTAAAGCTCCAAGTCATCACTAATACCTCCTGAATCAGTCTCGGTATCAACACGGCTGATGACAGCCCCAGCAACAATTATAAAAGGCTCGATCACGTGATGAAGAAGTACGAAAAAGCTGAACATCCACCAACCTCGGTAATTATAGCTAACTGACACGTGCAGGTTAAAAAATCGCCAAACTTGCTGAGCCTGACCTCCTTAGGGGCTGTCCATTTAAAGGACAGTTCACCATCGTTAGAAATCAGTGAGTACCGGCAACAGCCGATCGGTTCAAACTTGGGAAGCAACAATCATGCCCACCAGAATTGGATCAATGATTTCGTTTAGATTTCTCTCTCTCTCTCTCTCTCTCTCTCTCTAACTCACCACACCCGATAACCTGCTCGTCATAGCTCGCGTACGCTTAAGGCCGTTCCATTACCTGTTGTCGGCGAGCACGCGCGTCAGCCTTAAAGCCCCGTAAAGTTGCTTCGCCAATTTTGAAAACGCTCTTTGAAAGAGTCAATTAGGAAGGTAAAGGGTTTGCCGATGTTTACTTCCTTGAACTTGAGCATGCACGGTTCAGCCCATTCAATGATGTCGCAGTTAGCAAGGATAAGCGGCAGTGGTTCTGCAGAAGTCAGCGTTCCTTCTTTTCTAAGAAGGAAAAGTAAGTACCGAAGATTCCGGAGCCACCTTCATGTCCTGGCAGACAGTTTTGAGCTGACCTGCTAGCTGCATCCTCTGGTTAGGTAGTGATGCCAGATACAGTTCGGTCTTCAGTTCCGACGAGGTCCACCGTGCACCCCACAGCAAAGTGGTCTAGGGACAGCGACTTGCGTGGACATTAGGTTACATTGAGAGTAGACTTGCGCTGCATCTACCACACTCTCTCGTCCCCCACCTGGACCCGGTGCCATGGCCAAGTCAAGATCGAAACGGGAGAGAGTACTGGTAGCTGGCGCGGCCGGAGTCGCCCTTAGGCCTGCTGCCACGCCTTGCTGGGATCCCACAGATTGGTAGTGCACTAGAGGCCACATTAAGATGGAGCCAATACAGCCTGCCCTTTAGTCCGCCAGTCGGCTAATACACACAAGCATTGACCGAGTTATCCAGTCCAAGCCAAGGCTTTAAGCGCACAGTGATAGTTTCAAGATTGTTTAGTGAGGAAAACGCGCTGACCGGCTAAAATAGTAGCTGGGGGCCTGGGAATGGAAATACAATGAGGTTGACGGCGCCGGATAAGATTGGGATAAAGGCAAGGAACGCATCCAAATCGCATCAGTTGCTTTTCCTGGATGTGAGGCCCCTCGTGAGGGTGGTGCAGTAATTTCCAACCTTTGTACTCGATACTGATTTGAAATACTTCATTCGATTGCCTTCTCTCAGGACACGATAATTTTAAAACATATTTTCGTTCGTTTTTGCACGCGTACAGAAGAAAACTTACAGTCATTGAGGCGGACTGACCGGACGGGTGTCTAACACCTACGGATATGGGTTCATAAACAGCTACGAAGAATAGCATAAACCCTACGAAGAACACAGATTTTGACAAAAAGGTCGTAATCAGTCTGTCTGTTTGGTAACAACGTGAGTCAGAGGTATTCAAAGAACTGTGCAAGTAGCACCGGCTCCCCACAGCGCGTGGGCTTCCAACTGAAGAGCCGTGTGACTGTGGTAAGAGCGGTCTGCAATTTACGTGGCTCAATCATCGTCAGGTGGCTCACTCATCAGCATCACCATCATCATCACCATAATTATCATCATCATCATCATCGTCATCATCATCATCATCATCATCATCATCATCATCATCATCATCATCATCATCATCATCATCGTCGTCGTCGTCGTCATCATCATCATCATTATCATCACAGCACGTGGGCGTCCAACTGAAGAGCCGCGTGACTGTGACTCAGGCCCGTCTGCACTTTACGTAACTGACGGCTGAACTAAGCATATTTATGGTGAACGCGTAATCGGAAAACCAAATGTAACCTAAACCGATCAGTTGAGATGCGGTCAGAGAGGACTGGAGTACATCAAATGAACGCCGGTAAAAGTAACAGAAGGTAACCTATGGTAGCTGACCAATCTCAGGAAATGTTGACTGAAATTATGAAATGCGAGTTCAACTAGAAAGGAGTATTTTAGTGCAGTTTGCGCCATAATCCCAAGGCATTTCGGACATGCAAGGATACTGGTTTTTGAATGAGCTTCCATCCGGCTGCCTGTAAAAAAATCGCACGCGGTTAAAAAAATGGCTAGCACGGTGTCGTTATATACCCAAATTAGTTTTTATAGAAAACGTACAAAAATATTACTTTTTTTGCACGCATTTTTGAAGAAAAATTATGTCTTCGTCAAAGTTCACTCTTGAAGAAAGCGTACGTACTGGTTGGATAAAAAAATTTCAATTCTTGGTGAACCCGATCTTCAGTTGCACTTGCATTTCCAAAATAAATGCTTTTATAATTTCTGTTTAAGGAAAATCAGGCATCTCCCCTAAACTATTAAGAATGAGCCATAAAGGCCTCGAACAATTTTTCAGCGGAGATGGACCATTATGTATACTTCGTGGGCACCAATAATTAAGGGACATATAGGATGCTGTATGGATATTTCACGGTCATAAGAAAACTCATAATTGAAAAAAGGTTTTAAACCGGAGAGATGACCCCTTTGAGGAAGAGAAGTTGAAGAAGACGTTATGGGCTAGCGAATCCTAGAGTTCGGCCGTTGTAGTTTGACGATATCCAGCTTATGCTTCCAAAGAAAGGATGGTGCAGGGAGGGTGACTTGCGCTGGATTATAGTGGGAGTATACTTGCCCTGCACCTACCTCACTCTCTGTTCCCCTCCCCCACCTGAACCCGGTGTCGAGACAGAGTCAAGAAGACCAGAGACGGGAAAGGTCGCAGGCCCACGCACTGCGGTCCTACTCCAAACAAGAACACAACAACAGAAGAGAGGGTGGATCGTATCCCAAATGATTGGGAGGGCCATAAATGCCACATTAAGAAGGAACCATTGCAGCCTGACTATCAGTACGCCAGTCAGCTACACCTAACAAACACACAATTGGGCTGACCACGCGGTCCGAGTCATCCCGTCAATTGGCAACCTTCCAAGCCACGGCTTTTAGCGCACTGTGATAGTTTCAAGCGCGTCAGATTGTTTATAGTGAGGAAAATGCGCTGAGCCGTCGACCTCGCTCTCCCCCACCCCCACAATCAGACCACCGTCCAAGCCGGTCAGTTGCGGGAGTGGGCGTAGTGGCTGACAGGTCCGGCGAACCCGTCTGAGCGCGCCACAGCACGACCCGGCTCCCTTAACGCACACACCAGGATTCACAAAACGAGGAAGTGAGAAGGAGCTATCGCCGTCTGACACCCGGTCCACTAGTCGGTCACTCAACACACACTGGGCTGACGGCGTGGTCTGGTGTAAAGGGTCAGTTGGCAGGCTTCCAAGCCACGGTAAACTGTGATAGTCTCAGGTTCGGAAGCAGAGGAGCCATATGAAGCAGAGGAGCCATATGGAGAAGGGCCCGAGGTTGATACTTCTCTCCCAAACAGAGAGAACACGTTTTGTGGGGTGTTGCGTATGATCTTGTGTGATGCAGAGACCGATGGAGAGATAGAGAGAGAGCTACGCTTTATTTTGAAATTAAAATTCCAAAACTTTCAGCAAAAAAGGTCTTCCATTCACCGCGAAGAATCGTCCTTGAATGCGTCTCAAAATATAGATCAATTTGGACTTCCTTCAGAATGGTGCCAGCGTCAGTATCAGTATATTTGAGGGAGATTTAGGTGAGTCAC
>WEDG01001604.1:0-28225 GCA_017591395.1 Schistocephalus solidus
CATCACTCTTCTTCCCAACAGCATTAACATCACACCACCCATGATTACAAACGATAACTCGACTCATTTTCCATGTGGTTTCTCTGCTGCTTGTGTGATCCGAGTTTTATTATTGCACGATACGCTAAGTGCCATGGCTGGAAGGTTACCAACTTACGATTGCACTTAGATTTCGCAGTTCCCCCATGGGGTGATTGTCTCGAGCGGCTGACTGCTGCTCTGAGAATCAGGCTGCGATGGTTCCTTCTTAACGTGATCTCTGGCGAATTCACACATGGGAGGTGTGAGACCCTCCACACCCTTTGTTTGTGAAATCATGGTGCTTGTGTTTGGGGGGCCAGGTCATGTACTTAGTACGCTCAGACGAGGATATTATACGGTGATCATCAGCTGCATCTAATACCCGCAGCACATACCTTTCGAACTTGGACGGTGACTGGGGCAGGGATAGAGATTAAGGTTGACGGTTGAGCGCACTTTCCTCACTATAGACAATCTGACGCTTTCACGGTTCGCTAAATGCCATGGCTTGGAAGGATACTAACTGACAAGATAACTCAGTCGCGTAGTTAGCCCACTGAGTGTTTGTGTGAAGTGGCTTACTGGCGGACTGATAGTCAGACTGCAATGGATCCTTCGCACGTGGTCCCTATGGCGCTCTCACTCCATGGAAGCCGAGCCAGGTGTTGCGGCATGCCCAGGGGCGGCTACGACCTCACCAACAACCTCGTCCCCTCCCTCCCTAGTCTGTCATGACACATTGTCCAGGTGGGGGAGAAGGATAGAGTGCAGTCAATGCAGTGAAAAACTACCATCCCTTTAAACTTTTCACGCGAGTCACCGTGCCAGCGCCATTTTGCTGTCAAGGACACGATCGATCTATTAGAAAGCATTGGCCGAAAAGATTACTTACAAATCACATGAATTTTCCTAATTGACATGGGAAGAGAAAAGCTCTGCACGATTCAAACTGGGTCAGTACAGTCTGGAAAAAGTGAGAGAGGGGGGTGAGACACCAGGAATCATCGCACAAATAATGACGCTATTATAAGTCTTGCCTCGGCTCCCATGGTGTGTGAGGTTCACAGAATGTATGTCCTTAGGGATCTCGACATCCTTTAGTTAGCTCGATATGCCCTAACTTTCAAAGTCAAGCATTAATGGTCATGCATTAGATCTTTGTCTTTTCTGTCATATTGGAAACGTGGTTTGCAGCTCAATCTCACAGACATTTCACTATAACTGTTAGTATTTTGTGGGAAGACGTATGCTTGTCAAAGTTGCTTTGATAAAAACGACTGAAATATTTTTAGCGGTTTGTGCTAAACATCGGTTCCCTCGTAATATCCCCTCCTCTGATTATCGAGTCACTATAGAGGAAAGATGAGTCAGATAAGCGTCTTTCAACGAATATTGAGGTAAAAGTGACTAAGTTGCTTCGAACCGATAATTGCCGGACTCATAAGTATCATGTTTAGTTAGTGTCCATGCTGTCATTGAGAAAATCATTTATTAATTGTATGCTACTGAGTGTGTATTTTACGTGATTATTTAGTAGTACATGACTCATTTTAGGTAAGAGATGTTGATGTTGTGATGAAAGCCAAATGGGGCGAAGGTCATAATATGTAATCTTCTGCTAAGTTGACAAACTACAGGGCGGGGAAAGCCCCACCATTATGCCCTTTCATGGTTGACTACTATCGTAACATGGAAAAAAGGTAATTTCAAGCCCAATTATGCCGCCTTGATCATACTTACAGAAAAGGTAGTACTAATTAAAAACCATGGCACCAATTTCAACATTATTCTGCTGCTTCTGCATGCTAGGCATTCGTCTCGTCAGTGGATGCCCCAACATTGCCGTTGTGTTTTCTGGAAAATACGACCCTTCTGAAGTTTATGGTCTTTTATTGGCGTCAAAATAAGTCCCCGACGTAGAGTAAGTCACGGAGTACTCTATGCAGATCGCTGATGAGCCGAACATGTCTCAGTTGTCATTCAGCAGCATTATTCGCCGAAACATGTGACTGGGTTTTGGCTAATACGTAAACCATCATGCAAGATTTACACATTAATTTCAACCTGCGGGAGTTTTATCAATATTTGGCGGTTAGTGAACTCTAAACCTTATATTTCAGTTAAATATTTGTACCGATTGCCAGACAGAGTCGGTAGATGTTTGAACCGACTGATTAACTCCAGGAAGCGATTAATCAACAAGGCTATCAAAATTCTAAATATCACCCAGAAAATATTCTTCGTGTTGACCGAGTTGATGCCTTGCCCGTGAGGCTGCAACCTGCAGACCAAATTTCTTCATAGATATTTAAAAACGGCCGAACAAGTGTAAGATGTGTGAGCTAAACTATGATGCCCCTTTTCGTATCTCTTACACGTATTATGTTACCTCTCTCTATGAGAGATGATGCACGTATTGATTCTTCCAGCCCATATTAAATTACAACAGCCCAAGCTGCTTCAACCAGAAAATTTACCATCTCATACGCATCAGGTTTAGCTCAAATCCATGCTGTCAGTATGGTGAGCACTCAGTATTTTTATGCTACTGATCTCCTGTTGGCAGCCTGTTTATTATTGGTGGTTTTTCATCAGAAAATGATGTTTTCAAGTAGGATGTGCTTAGAAACTTTCGGTGATAACTTAAAATGTTCGCATCAGGGATTTCCTTCACGTTTATGCATTATTTGCCGATGAAAACAAAAGGTGCAGTGATATTTCTTTCCCTAGTGCTGAGGAAAATTGTATTGGACCTTGGCCACCCATTTTACGCTTTCTAGAATTCACTGCCATCTTTTTACCGCATACATATACTAGGTCCCCTGTGAGCCGCCATTCTGGATCAAAATTGACCAAATGCTGCCGAAAGTATACCTATGAGTTTTGGCCCCTGCTCTGTGCACTCAAGGCGGTCCGCAAGTTCACTCGCACCCTCTGCCGATGACAAATAGGAAATTTAAGCAAGATCTGCTTTTTAATACGCAAATATGTAAAACGCAGACTTATGAAACCCGAGTCGTGCGTAGCGCAGGGCCTGACTGCCTAACACACGAAGGCACGTGTCTAAAGGTGTGCTTCTTTGCTTTTTCAAAGATAAAGTGCTCTTCTTTATGATGTTTTGTATCTGTGATGTCACATGGTCTTCGGATGGTAAAGGAGGAGGTCGGGCGCAGTGAGTTAACTTTAATATACCGCCATGATCCGTCTATAATCTGAAATTCAATAAGACATTAGAGAGGACGAATTTTGCATTTACAAGAAATTAGCATGTCAAAGAAGGGTACTGCAAAAACGGATGATGTGTTCTGGAAGACCTACTGATAATAATAACGAGTGAAAATTGAACACAGCAACCGTTGAATTATTATTTATAATTACAAATTTACAGGTATTTTTTTACAAATGTAAGTGGTCAAAATGGTAACCTGACAAAGATATTTACACTGCCAATTATGATTTCACCCTATCTACGCTAATAAGTTATTGCAACTTATTCTATAGCATAAACATTCCCTTCTGTTCGTAAGTTAAAGCGTGATTTAAATTCTATCGGTCCTCACGTGAACTCATTTATTGTGCAAAATGGCAGCAGTCCTAATCCTAGTCTGCCCCATTAACACATTTTCAGGATTTAAATGTCTAACGTGTGAGTCTGTGTTATCGTGCCATTAGGAATTAAATTGTTTGGATTTTAATTATAAGGTTATCAAGGGAACGCTTACAGCTGATGAAGTGTTTGAAATCGAGGATAAGCATTCTTTCTTATGCAAGATTGGGTCAAAAGGCACCGTGAAATTGCGCCGGCAAGCTGCACCGTTTGAATTCTAGTAGGAGAAATCGAATATCTAGCTTTTCAGTTTGCATCTAATGAGCGAAAGTGTTTGTCTATCAATATGTTAGTGAAAGACATTTCTCAGTAGACAAAGAATATTTCTTTGGTTTTCCATACTCCATATATATATATGCACTCACCAAAAGGGCATGTTAGACCGCATGCATCTCCATGAATACATGTGCTAGAACACCACCAGCTATATCAAACCATCACTCTTCTTCCCAACAGCATTAACATCACACCACCCATGATTACAAACGATAACTCGACTCATTTTCCATGTGGTTTCTCTGCTGCTTGTGTGATCCGAGTTTTATTATTGCACGATACGCTAAGTGCCATGGCCTGGAAGGTTACCAACTTACGATTGCACTTAGATTTCGCAGTTCCCCCATGGGTTGATTGTCTCGAGCGGCTGACTGCTGCTCTGAGAATCAGGCTGCGATGGTTCCTTCTTAACGTGATCTCTGGCGAATTCACACATGGGAGGTGTGAGACCCTCCACACCCTTTGTTTGTGAAATCATGGTGCTTGTGTTTGGGGGGCCAGGTCATGTACTTAGTACGCTCAGACGAGGATATTATACGGTGATCATCAGCTGCATCTAATACCCGCAGCACATACCTTTCGAACTTGGACGGTGACTGGGGCAGGATAGAGATTAAGGTTGACGGTTGAGCGCACTTTCCTCACTATAGACAATCTGACGCTTTCACGGTTCGCTAAATGCCATGGCTTGGAAGGATACTAACTGACAAGATAACTCAGTCGCGTAGTTAGCCCACTGAGTGTTTGTGTGAAGTGGATTACTGGCGGACTGATAGTCAGACTGCAATGGATCCTTCGCACGTGGTCCCTATGGCGCTCTCACTCCATGGGAGCCGAGCCAGGTGTTGCGGCATGCCCAGGGGCGGCTACGACCTCACCAACAACCTCGTCCCCTCCCTCCCTAGTCTGTCATGACACATTGTCCAGGTGGGGGAGAAGGATAGAGTGCAGTCAATGCAGTGAAAAACTACCATCCCTTTAAACTTTTCACGCGAAAGTCACCGTGCCAGCGCCATTTTGCTGTCAAGGACACGATCGATCTATTAGAAAGCATTGGCCGAAAAGATTACTTACAAATCACATGAATTTTCCTAATTGACATGGGAAGAGAAAAGCTCTGCACGATTCAAACTGGGTCAGTACAGTCTGGAAAAAGTGAGAGAGGGGGGTGAGACACCAGGAATCATCGCACAAATAATGACGCTATTATAAGTCTTGCCTCGGCTCCATGGTGTGTGAGGTTCACAGAATGTATGTCCTTAGGGATCTCGACATCCTTTAGTTAGCTCGATATGCCCATACTTTCAAAGTCAAGCATTAAATGTCATGCATTAGATCGTTGTCTTTTCTGTCATATTGGAAACGTGGTTTGCAGCTCAATCTCACAGACATTTCACTATAACTGTTAGTATTTTGTGGGAAGACGTATGCCTGCCAAAGTTGCTTTGATAAAAACGACTGAAATATTTTTAGCGGTTTGTGCTAAACAACGGTTCCCTCGTAATATCCCCTCCTCTGATTATCGAGTCACTATGGAGGAAAGATGAGTCAGAAAAGCGTCTTTCCAACGAATATTGAGGTAAAAGTGACTAAGTTGCTTCGACCCGAAAATTGCCGTGCTCAAAAATATCATCTATAGTTAGACCACGCTGTAATTGGGCAAATCATTCAGTATTTTATTTCTATTGATCACCTATTGGTAGCCTGTTTATTTTACATTGTCATTCGCAGTTTCGGACGCATTTCAGGTACGAGGTGTTGATCGAATTTCGATGATAACACAAATATCTTTGCTTCGAAAGATTTATTTCAAGTTCACATATTAATTTCCTTGGAATTTATCATATGCGGAAATATTTTCTTTCAGTTTTTACGCTGAAGATTCTATTTACGATTATAAAAATAATGTCTTTAGGATCCAGACTAGCAGGTACGTTTTCAACGACGTCATGTCTGTTTGGTTTCTGTCCTCTATAAATGTTTAAGCTGCTTTGATATCACTGAGATTCCTTACGTTCATCTTCGGTTATCCATTGGAGCTAGGACGATTGGCAACTCGGCCTGGTGCACTTTTTCCGTCTGGACTTTAACGCACCGCTTACTGAACGAAGTTTACTGAAAATAATGATCAGGTTATTACTCAAACTATGTCTTATTTCCGACGACGGTGGGTGAAGATAAAAAAACTGGCTGGATGTGGTGCTAACGAAGCAGCAAAAAAATCACTAATGAAGTTAAATGTCTACCTCCTCTACATTCAAGCAACCTCGTCATACTACTAAGGAAATTCCTCCTAGTTTCAGTGCCCGAACGTACCACGAGCGATTTAAGTAACCTTTCACATTGAAATTTAATTTAATGAAGTCCGAAAGAAAGTGCATAGATTGGGAATCAGTTTTTTTCGGCAATACATTCGAAGTTTCATAAGAGTTCACTGAGTTGGCGCACACTTTTCTCAGAAGTTGCAAGGTTCATGGAAAAATTTAAAGAACGGATCTGAGTGACTGACTAATGCAGGAAAACGCGTCAAGTAACCCATCCTCACACGATGGTTCTGCCTCCTGATATGGTAATGCCCCTTCCTTAGGCACTTTTAGGAGAAAGCATGACATCTGGCCGACCGCTGCGCATAAAAAATATGAAATTCGTTTTTAACCACCATGTTTTTACTATGGAATGTTGTTAAAACGCTATAAAATATAGTTTAGTAACGAGTGCTAATGACATAAATTATATGCCGTAAATTTATACAAAAGCATACTACCATTCGCACATGACGACATCTGATCTTGAACAACATTTTCCGGTTATGAAAACTGTTCTACCCACCAAAAACTTTACACGTATTCTTGACACTTTACTTAACAAGTGGAAGGGAGGCCGAGAGATCGGTGTGCACTTGCTACTGTTTGCATAAAAATCCGATATAGAGTGACAGAAAATGACAGGTGGCAAGGCACTGATAAACTTCGGGATCGATGAAGTATTGATGACACATTTGCTGTACCCAGTGTGTGGCTTGTTTGCGCCGTACTCCAGCGCGTGTTTATGTCTCCAATCCCCACTGGAAGTCAGGGTTATGTTTGGTTGAATGAAGGCAGAATAAGCCCGAAACAGACGGTATCAATCTACTCCTATTTTCTATCGTCTCTCCTCTCTGAAATTATAAATTGACCAAATTTGGCCTTGTAATAGGCTGCACGTTTGTGATCTTTGCCACCCATATGGAGCATTTTTGATTCGGAAGCCAATTGATTGGTGTGCGCCTATTCCTGTTTGAATAAATACCCGATCTGCAGCGACAGAGAATGACAGGTGGCGAGGCACGGATGAACTTCCTTTCGATGACGTGCTTATGACCCATCTGCTAGATTCAGTTTGTGACTATCTGCGCCATACTCGAGTGCACACATTTTGTACCCAGTCCGAGCTGGTAGTCAGGGTAATGATTGGCTCAATGGAGGCATAATAAGCCCGAAACAGACAATATCAATCTACCCATATTTTCTGTCGATTCTCCTCTCTGCAATTATAACTTGGCCGAATTCGGCCTGGGAATTGGTTGCCTTTTCGTGACCTTTGCCACCCATACGGAGAATGTTTGCTTCGGCAAGCCAATAGATCTCTGTGCGCCTACTCTTGCTTAAATAAATATCCGACCTGCAGTGACAGAGAATGACAGGTGGAGATACACTGATGAACTTCGTTCCATGGACATGAAATGACCCATCTTCTAGAGACAATGTGTGGACTGTCTGCGCCGTACTCGAGCGCATGTTCTTGTTTCCAGTCCCAAATTAAAGTCAAGGTTATGATTGTCAGAATGAAGGCTGCATAAGCCTGAAACAGACAGTATCAATCTACCCATATTATCTGTCTCTCCGCTGCGATGATAACTTGACCGACGTGGCCCTGGTAATTGTTTGCCTTTTCGGGACCTTTGCCACCTATATGAAGCATGTTTCCTTTGGAAAGCCAGTAGATCGGCGTGCGCCTATTCCTGTCTGAATAAATACGTGACCTCCAGCGACACAGAATGACAGGTGGCGGGGCACTGGTCTTATTTTAAGGAAATGATTTTGATTCGTCTGCTAGACCCGTTGTGTACCTGTATGCTCTCTTCTCAAGCGCATGTTTGTGTTTACAGTTCCACCTAGTAGTCAGGGTTATAATGGACTGAATGAAGGCAGAATAAGCCCAAAACAAACTATATTATCCTACCCATATTTTCGGTCGTCTCTACTGTCTGCAATTGTAACTTGGCCAACTTCGTCATCGTAATTGGTTGCCTTTTCAGTATCAGTATCAGCATGTGTCATTAAAAAAAGAGTATCTCGGTTTGTTGGGGAGGCCAATTTATATGGGCCAGCGTGGTGGAACATAGTGGAAAAATAACGCACAGTGAAAATAACTTCCTGTGATTTTTAGAAGAAAAATACTGTCGCCCTTTGGGGAGGGGCGTATCGGAGGTCACCTGTATCATCACCGAAGTGCGTAAGATGCAACCAGACACCCCCTTGCTGATTGCAGAGTCCGCCGACTGGTTTCAAAGGCAGAAATACCCGCCCAGATCATCCTCGGTCAGCAGCTGTTCGAACCAAGTGAGAACGTTTAGAGACCGCATGACTTATGGCTGCCAGGTTCGGCTGATGCGTGCACTCCCAGTGTCACTAAGGTGTGCAGATAGTTAAGCAGAGAAGAACTCGGGGACCTTCGTATGGGAATTAATGGAGAGAGCGTGAGCGCTACGATGAAAATATTACCTAAAGAAATGTTACTCAAATATAGCAAGTAGAATTCTAAATGCTTATTTTTCCGGCGTCGCACTTGCAGCTTTCTGTTCGTGTTGTAGCCCACACTGTTATATCGATCAAAATTTCGCTTAAAAGCCTCTTGGGTTTCTGACATAACAACATCCGAAGGAAGATTATTTCAAGCTTCAACCACTATTTAAGAGAAAAAGTACTTCCGAATGTCTAGCCTAGCCCCAGTCACACGTAATTTCAGAGGATGACCTCTCACGTTCGTTGTTGTCACTTACTCGACGTCAAGGGAAAAAAATTACGATTAGACAGCCGTGTTTCATAAGGCTGTGAGCCCTGTCCAAGGACAAGTTTGGTTGCTCGCCTTTGGACCTTTTCGAGGATGTTTATGTCCTTCGCCACCCCGGGGTCTCCAAGCTTGAATAGCGGACTCCAACTGCGGCTGCACGAAGGCTCCGAAGACTTTGGCGAAGTATTCGTCAATGAAGTCTGGAGAAGTTCGTTTGATGAGGTACACGATCAATATCGCTGACTTTGCTACCTTTGCGCAATGAAGGGAGGGTTTAAGCGAAGGTGTGATCCAGACTCCCAGGTCCTTTTGGGCATCCACTTCTTTCGATGGTTTACCATTTAGTCGGTAAACTGTATGATTCGCAGGATTGCTTTTCCCAACTCGTATGATGTTGCACTTGCTCTCATTGAACGGCAAGAGCCAGTCCTTTGACCATTTTTGGAGTCGAGATAAATTTGCTTGCAAGCTATCTTTGTCAGCCGCAGTTTGAATGACGCACCGAAGTTTAAGATCCTCGGCAAACATGGCAATATAACAGTCCAGTTCGCTGGCGCAATCGTTGATGTACACAATGAACCAAATAGGGCCAAGAACATAGATTTAGGGAACACCACCCTCAACCTCAACCTTGGCCGACTATTCGTCGCTGATATGGACAGTGTGCGAGCGGCCGATACGGAAGTTTTCTATCCATGTCAGAAGTCTACCTCTTACTCCTATGTGGCTGAGTTTATAAAGAAGACGTTAGTGCGGCACGCTATTGAAAGCCTTTTTAAAGTCGATATAGAATGCTTGCACCGTATTTCCCCTATCGACCGCCTCAGTTTAACGTTCTAATCAGTAGAGAAATGTTTCACGCAGGACCTTCGTCTACGGAAACCGTGATGGACCTCGGAAAGCAGATGGTTATGTTCTAGGAAACTGCATTAGTTGTTACTTAATTATTTTTTTTCATGATTTTGCAGCAAATTGCAGTAAGGCCGATAAATGTTTGCGGAGACCCGGCTCACCCTTATAGAGTGATGTAATCCATGCGGATTTCCGATCGGCTGGTAGAATTCCGGCCTCAAAGGATGTTTGGAAAAGCATAGAGAGTGGTTTTGCCAACTCTCTGGCGAGCTCTTTCAACATCTTGGCAGGTACTTCATCGGGACCTAGTGACTTAGATTCCTTTAACCCTAACAGTTCCTTATGACAATAGCCTCGGTGAATTGAACAGTCTAGACTATTGTATCCACTTCGAAGGCATCTGAAGGGTAATCGTATTTCGTTTCCTGTGTGAAAACTGACCGGAAATATTCAGAAAGATGACCATCCTTCGCTCCATCTTCAGTAAGGTCTATACCCTCGGCGGTCCTCAGCAGGGTATTGGATCCTTGTTCCGTGTAATCTGCCTTAGGTAACCGTAAAACAGTTTCAGGTTCACAGTGGCCCGGTTCAACAGGTCCACTTCGAAATCCCGTCTTGTTCTAGCAATAAGGCCCTTAACCCGATTTCTATGCATTTTGTACGCATTTAGAAATGCAGGAGTTCCATCCGTAAGCGATTTTTTCCACAATCTCCGCTTTTTGTTAACTTCGATTTTTAAGGCCTGCGTAAGTCATCGCGGTCTGTTGGTAAACCTCTTGCTCATAGTCGGACAGTGACTTTCGATGAGCCTGTGCAGTATGTCCAAGAACGTTCCGCAGTCCTCGGTTATGTTTCCAAAGAATAAAGGTTCCCACTGAGTGCGCGTGAGTTTAGCCCTCATTCCACTGAAATCGCCTTACCATATATTCCTTCTGACTGTTGTAGGTGTTTCTGGTATATAAAATAGTGAGTACTCTCTTCGCAGTACAACGTGGTCACTTTAACCTAGCGGTGGTAGACATGACAATTAATCGATGGTGTCCTGCGACTTCGGGAGCACGACTTCCATACAATTGACCTGTTGTCCTTCGCACACCCTTGTTTGAAAAGTGACATGCTGTGTGAGAAGTAGCTGTAACGTTGTGCTCAGAAGGCGAACATCAAAGGCTAGATCAGCGCTATGTACGTAGGTCAAGCTCCAGTCGATGTGAGGTGCACTAAAGTCATCCATGATCAGGAAATCTGACCGTGTAGCAATGTTTTCAAGCTCCTCTAGCAGGAAAGCATCGTCTACAGGGTCTCTTCTCGGTGGACGGTAGAGTGTCAGGACATCTAGACTTCAGAAACGTGGTAAAAATTATGGATAGCCATATCGCCTCGGAGGTAGACGCCAATTTATCCCTTTTTTCTAAAACTGTAAATTCACTTTTCACATATGTGAGTACGCCTCCTTGGCGCCCTTCCCTATCTTTTCTAAAAAGTTGGTAACCAGGCATGGTTACCTCCCGGTCGTCCACGTGTTCGGACAAATAGGTTTCTGTGATTGAAATTATATCAAAAGATAGTTAACAGACATGAATCTTTAGCTGGTCTAGCTTCGATAACATACTCTGTGCATTGGTGCACAGTAAAGTTAGTTTTCCGTTTACCCGGGAAGTGCATACGGTCGGGCGTGAGCCCACCTTTACTGGGTCGACTGCGTGGTACGAGCCTCTCCAGGTAAAGAACAATGGACGGTGAATCATTTGGTTGTTGTTAATTACCAAATTTCGCTCCCCTTCGCTGAGCCGCTTTCTCAGTTCGGTAACAAGCTGACGACGTTTTTTTCCGTTCTGCAAGTGAGAAGTCCTGTTGAAAAAACTCCAGGGTCGGCGTTTTTAACGTAAAGCGTCTAGACAGAATGAGCCCGACTTCCTGGCTACTGGTAGAAATAACACTTAGACGTCTAGGATGCCTTGTTTCAGATTGGCTTTTGGGCCGTTTTCCAAAGCCGAAGGCTTTTTCAAATTGAATTGTAGTATATGGTTCCAGCATTTTGTTCAGAAGTTCATGAAAGTGGTTCAATTCTTCGGAATATCGGTCTACTGGAGTTGAAGCTGTTGATTCAGGTAGTCCCGGTATTATGAAGCCTTTTTTCCTGTCAGTGTCATTTTTTGTGCCTATGACGTTGTCGTCCACCATCTGGCGGAAAGCTTTCACGCTGCGCACTGGTAATGACGGAGCGGATGCTGTTTGGCTATATGTTGGCTTTGTTCCTGTTTCTTTTGATTTTGGCGAAATCCACGGCTCTGACGATTTTGAATCGCAGGTGGTAGTTTCGCTTGGGGAATCAATATCACTGACTTTTGCTTGGTGCGAAGATCGCAGTATTTTCTGTGGTGGACGACGGAATGGTCAAAACCCCTTGTTCGAGTTTTTGAGGCATCTGTCGAAGTCAGTTGTCCATTAACTTTTTCCTTGTTGACGTCAGATTTGCGTATTTGAAAGGTTTTGTGTTTTAGGTGGACTGTTTTTGTCCTGCGCCATTGCTAATTGTTGTTCAGTAGTCTCAGCAGCTGCCGAAGTTGCTGGGGTGCCCTTTGTTCAAGTATCAATAGTTTTGCTTCTATAAAGTCGCTCAGTGGACACCTGTATGACATCCACTGAATTAAAATTGCCGTTTAACGCAGATTTTATTTGTCTTATCTCGTCCTCGAGCTGGTTTAGCTTCATGGACAGCTTCTGATAGCCACCGCATATGCCATTGCCGTTAATATTGATTTGTGAGATTGTCTATTGCCGTGATGAGGTGGCCGAGTTGTTAGCGAGTATGGCCATAACACTACTGGTCGCGGGCACAATCTCGGCTTGCGGCAGGGCTTTTGGAATTCTTATGTGGTGGCTTAGCAATTAACGAGTGACTTGGTGTAAGCTACACTACACGCAGTCATACACTAGCAGCATATAAATGATCTACTCTGCCTTTTGTGAATTAATGAAAGGCCTCGGAACGTTCATAACTACGTCTGCTAGTTGAAGTTGTTGACAGTTTTTGTTATAATGAGTGGCTCGATATAAATTCCACAATCAGTTATGCAGAAGATAGATAATGAATGACTCAGTCTTTGTGGATACTGCTCAGGAACCCTGACGAGCCGTTAAAAAACTGGATTGGATTGGTAGGCTGTGCAGGCCAAGCCAAGATTTCCGGCTGGGTAACCGATTTGGATAACTGTCCTGGTCGAAGGATTCAATTAATTGATTCAATAATTTGATTCAATTAATATCTGTGAACTGTTTATATCAGTTCAAAGACATAACTGAAATCGTTGTTCGTACAGCTCAAAATTTAAATGGCATGGCACAGTTTAAAAATGTACAGGTAAACTTTGTCACCCATATAGAGCTTGTTTGCTTCAGAAGCAAATAGATCGGTGTGCTCACATTCCTGTTTGAATATATACCCGGCCTGTAGCGACAGAGTATAAGAGGTGGTAAGGAACTGATGAACTTCGGTACGATGAACTGCGCATTAAACATCTGCTACAAACATTGTGTGGACTGTCTGCGCAGTAACCGAGTGAATATTTGTATCTAAGGTTCCAGATGGTAGGCAAAATTATGATTGGCTGAATAAAGGCAGAATAAGCCAGAAACAGATTGTATCAATCTACCCCTATTTTCTGTTGACTCTACACTCTGAAATTATAATTAGGCCGACTTCACGCTGGTAATTGGTTATCTTTGCAACCCATATGTAGCTTGTTTGCTTCGGAAAGACAATAGATCGGTGTGCGCCTATTCCTGTTTGAAAAAATACCCGACCTGCAGCGACAGAGAATGACAGGTGGCGAGGCACGGATGAACTTCCTTTCGATGACGTGCTTATGACCCATCTGCTAGATTCAGTTTGTGACTATCTGCGCCATACTCGAGTGCACACATTTTGTACCCAGTCCGAGCTGGTAGTCAGGGTAATGATTGGCTCAATGGAGGCATAATAAGCCCGAAACAGACAATATCAATCTACCCATATTTTCTGTCGATTCTCCTCTCTGCAATTATAACTTGGCCGAATTCGGCCTGGGAATTGGTTGCCTTTTCGTGACCTTTGCTACCCATACGGAGAATGTTTGCTTCGGGAAGCCAATAGATCTCTGTGCGCCTACTCTTGCTTAAATAAATACCCGACCTGCAGTGACAGGGAATGACAGGTGGAGATACACTGATGAACTTCGTTCCATGGACATGAAATGACCCATCTTCTAGAGACAATGTGTGGACTGTCTTCGTCGTACTCGTGCGCATGTTTGAGTTTCGAGTCCCAGCTTGTAGTCAGGCTTATGATTGACAGAATGAAGGCAGAATAAGCCCAAAACAAACTGTATCAATCTACCCTTATTTTCTGTCGTCTCTCCTCTGCAATTATAACTTAGCTGACTTCGGTCCAGTAATTGATTGCCTGTTCATGACCTTTGCCACCCAAACGGAGCATGTTTCCTTTGGAAACCCAGTAGATTGGCGTGCGCCTATTCCTGTTTGAATAAATACCCGATCTGCAGCGACAGAGAATGACAGGTGGCGAGGCCCTGATTAACTCCGGTTTGATGAAGTGCTTCTAACACATCTGCTAGACCCAGTTTGTGGACTGTCTGTGCCGTACTCAAGCGCATGTTTGTGTTTCCAGTCCCAGCAGGTAGTGAGAGATAAGATTAGCAAAATGGAGGCAGAATAAGCCCAAAACAGACTGCACTAATCTACCTCACCGACTTTGGCCATGTAATAGGTTAAATGTTTGTAACCCTTGCACCTATACTGAGATTGTTAGCTTCGCGGAGGCAATTGGTCGGTGTGCGTCTACTACTCTTTGAATAAATGCGCAATTTGTAGGGACAGCAAATGAAATGTGGCCAGGACCTGATTACCTTCGGTTCAATGAAATGCACATGACCAAACTGCTAGATCCAGTGCGTGGACCGTTTGTGCCATACACGACCACATGTTTTTGTTTCCATTCCCAGCTTGTAGTGTCGGTTATTATCGGCTTAATGAAGGTATAACTGGCACGAAACAGACAAGATCAATCCACCCATATTTTCTTTCGAACCTACTCACTGCACATATCAATTAGCCGACTTTGACTTGGTAATTAATTGCTTCTTCATGACCTCTGCCACACATACGGAGCTTTTTTGCTTCTGCATGCCAATTAATCGTTTTCCGCCTATTCCTTTTTGAATAAATACGCAATTTGCGGGGACAGAGCATGAAAGACGGCCAGAAACTAATTAAATTCGGTTCAATTAAATGCACACGCCCCATATGCTAAACTCGGTGCGTGGACTGTCTGTGCCAAACTCTACCACTTGTTTTTGATTCCATTCCCAGCTTGTAGTATCGGTTATTATTGGCTTAATGAAGGTAAAATATGCCCGAAAAAAACTACATAAATCTACCAATATTTTCTTTTGAACACAGTCACTGCACATATCAATTGGCCGACGTTGAATTGGTAATTGGCTGCTCCTTCATAACCTCTGCCGGAGCTTTTGGAATTGAGCCGCCATCTTTCCTGCTCTCCATTCGCATGTGAATCCTCTTATATCTATGTCGGTTAGCCTATTTGACCCATTTTATACCGAATATTAACCCTATTTGTTTTTTTCGAACGACAAAAATGAGGTCATCGGCGCACAACGCTGGCACTGTTTTGAAAGAAGTCCAATTTGGTCGATATTTTGAGGCTCATTCAAGAATGATTCTTCATGAGGTGAATATGTACATTCTTCGGCCATTTGTTTGTGATCTTCCGGTTTTGTGTGGCTTGTGTTCCCAACCTTATTCACGGTGAATGGAGGATATTTTTTGCTGAAAGTTTTGGAATTTTACTTTCAAAATAAAGCGTAGCTCTCTCTTTCTCTATTTTGCTTCTGCATGCCAATAGATCGTTGTCCGCCAATTCCTGTTTGAATACGTACGCGTTTTGCAGGGACAGAGCATGACAGATGGCCAGAATCTGATTAACTTCGATCCGATGATATGCACACGGCCCATCTGCTAGACCCAAAGTGTGACTCATCTGTGCCATACTCGACTGCATGTTTTTGTTTCCATTCCCAGCTGGTAGTCAGGGGTATTATTAGATGAATAGATTTTGAATATGCCCGAAAAAGACTATATCAATCTACCCATATTTTCTTTCAACCCTGCTCATTGTAAATATATATTGATTGACTTCTACTTTGTAATTGGTTGCTTGTTAACGACCTGTGCTACACATACGGAGCTTCTTTGCTTCTGGTTGTCAAAAGATTATAATCTGCCTATTCCAGTTTAGAGAAATATGCGGTTTACATCACAGGTCATGACAGATGGCCAGAAACTGATTAACTTCCGTTCGATGAAATGCACATGTCTCATCTGCAAAAAAACAGTTTGTGGACTGTCTGCGCCAGACTTCAACGCATTTTTGTGTTTTCATTTCCTGCTGGTAGTCAGGAATATTATTGGCTGAATGAAGGTAGAATAGGCCTGAAACAGGCCATATTAATCTACCTATATTTTCTTTCGACCCTACTCAATGCATCTATAAATTTGGAGACATGGCTTTGGTAATTGGTTGCCTGTTTGTGAACGTTGCCACACAGACGGAGCACGTTTGCTTCTACATCCCAATAAGTCATTTCGCCTATTCCTTTTTGCAAAATACATGATTTTCAGGTACAGAACATAACAGGTGGGCAGAAAATTGTAAACGTCAATTCGATGAAATACACTTGACCTATTTATTATACCCAGTATGAAAAGATTAGGTGTCACACTCAACCGCATGCTTTTGTTTCCATTCCCCGCTGGTAGTCAGGTAGATTATTGGCTGAAAAATAGTAGAATTGGATCGAAGCACACTTTAACAATCTACCCATATTTTCCTTCGACCATACTCACAGTAAATATAAATTTGCCAACTTCAAACTTGTAATTTTTTGCTTGTTCATGAACTCTACCGCGAATACGAAGCTTGTTTGCTTCTGCATCCCAATAGATATTTGTCCGCCTATTCATTTTTTGAATAAAACAGCGAATTGGTGGGATAGAGCATAACAGATGGCCAGAAACTGATATACACGTGGCCCATCTGCCAAAAGCAGATTGTGGACTGTGTGCGCCATATTCGACAGCACGTTTCAGCTTCCATTCCTCGCTGGCAGTCATGGTTATTATTGGTTGAATGAAGGTAGAATAAGCCCGAAGCAGAATTAATTAATCTACCCATATTTTCTTTCGACACTACCTACTGAAAATATAAAGTTGCAGACTTCAACCTGGTAATTGGTTGCTTTTTCATTACCGTTGCCACACAAACGGTGCTTGTTTGCTTGTGCATGCCAATAAGTTGTTGTTCTCCTATTCATTTTTTGTTATAAATACGTGATTTGCAGGGACAGAGCGTGATAGATGACCAGCAACTGTTTAACTTCTGTTCTATGAAACGCACATGGCCCATCTGCTAAATCCAGTGTGTGAACTGTGCGTGCCATATTCAACCGCATATTTTTGTTTCCATTCCCAACTGGTAGTCAGGGTTATTATTGGCTGAATCAAGGTAGAATAAGCCCAAAACAGACTGTATGTATCTACCTATATTTTCTTTCGACCATACTCATTGCAAATATATATTGGATGACTTTGACCTGGTAATTGGTTGCTTGTTCCTGAACTTTGCCCCACATACAGAGCTTGCTTGCTTCGGCGTGACCATAGATCGTTGTGCGCCTATTCCTTTTGTAATACGTACGCGCTTTGCAGGGACAGCGCATGACAGATGATCAGAATCTGATTAACTTCGATCCGATGAAATGCACACAACCCATCTGCTAAATCCAGTGTGTGGACTGTCCGTGCCATCTTCGACTGTATGTTTTTGTTTCCATTCCCAGCTGATAGTCAGGGGTATTATTAGATGAATAGATTTAGAATATGACCGAAACAGACTTTATCAAGCTTTTCCCTTATTTTCTTTCGACCCTGCTCACTGCAAATATATATTGACCGACTTCGACTTCGGAATTGGTCACTTATTCATGACCTGTGCCACACATACGGAGCTCCTTTGCTTCTGCATACCGATAGATTATAATTCGCCTATTCCAGTTTGGAGAAATATGCGATTTGCATCACAGATCATGACAGATGGCCAGATATTGATAAACTTGGATCGATGATTTGCACGTCTTATCTGCCAAAAGAAGTTGGTTGACTGTCTGCGCCATACTCCACCGCATGTGTATGTTTCTATTCCCTGCTATTAGTCAGGAATATTATTGGCTGGCAAACACCTTTTGTTTTCCACCGCTACAATAACCTCACAATCGATATAAGATTATCAAATAACCGGTGTACATTTAAGCGAGGATTGCACATTTATCTTAACACTGATTCAATAATTTTTATTTTATTCCTCCTTCCCGAGCAGCTTTCTCCATGACCCCGAGAACGGACCATCGGGAATTTAGAAGGCGGTCTCCAAATTATATCTTCCGGGCATCGTTTCCCCCCACGAACTCTGATGTTAGCATAACCCATGCCTCCGTTAAATGATCGCCAAACAATTGTCATTTTTGCGCCCTCATTTTTAAGCACATCCATTTCATTTGCCGATAACCATCATCAGAAGTACAATCTGAATACTGGGCTGTGCAGATATCAGATTAATTATCGATTCTCATGCCAACTAGCACCTATGAGCGTATTATGTTGATTTTTTTCTTACTCAATTACTGGATCTCCCATTATTCTTTCGTACTACGCTCAGAAGCAACCTACCATGCTGCTTCATATGCCTTGATGAAGCAATTTGATTATCCTTTACCTATTTTTTTTAAAAAAAGACGATTTTTGCAGCCGTTTTTCGTCCCTTCTTGATTGCGACCATCAATTGAAAATATTGACGACTCCAACCGTTTCCTTGGTCTTCGCGGTTATCTTCTTTCTTGACCTGTTGTAAACGGCTAAAATCTCGTCCGCCATCGCATCTGCCGCGCCTTAAGATGATGGTGCTTGCGGCCCTATCCTTCTCCCCGGTGTCGACCCTACTCGGACTGTTGACGATCCTTTCAGGTTCCTCTGTCGGTGGTCTGAGAAATCAGCAATGAGAGTATCATGGTCGCTTCTCTAGCAATTCTATCATGACCTTCACGATCTCTACGGTCCTTTCATCGTTCGACCCTAAGCGTGCCTGCTAAGGTTTCCCCAGTTTAGCATCCTTGAAGGTTACGCTTAAAATTAGTCAATACGCACTTGGATCACACCTGTGGTTTTATGATTTCTCCCATGATGAGGAGCGTTTTGAACTATCATAGCCCCTCACCAGCATATCGGTTCTACCTCACGTTTATCTTTTTCTCTCAGGAGTGTCTGTTTTATTCTCCTTAAAAACCCAAATACACCATTTAACATATTCCTTTTCCATAAAAATGTTCAAGGAGTTTTTTCACTGTTTGCACGTTTATCTATATTTTCACCACTGCTTTGTGTCATTTGTCATCGCCAGGAAGCTGACTGACTATTCATAACTTAACTGTAGATGGTTTTGCACTCCTTTTAATTTTTGCAAATGACAGTGCCCTTACGGGTACTCAAATCAAGCATATATCTATCTATCTAATTCCGTTAACTGAAATAAAACTCAATATACCTAACTCTGCGTGTCTGAGGAAAAGATAAACTGTCATCATGGTATCTGTTGCACCTATACCAGTATAACTGCTTCAGAAAGTGGCTGTTTAAAATTTTATACAAGAAAAGTCCTTTCTTTAATTGAAAAAGGGTTGTTAACCCACAATGTCATTGATTCGTCAGTTTACGCTGCTCTGAGGATAAATCTCTAGTTAAAGATTTTTGGATTGACTCTATTTTCTTCCGTTCCTTAGTGCTCAGAATTCTAAATAGAAATCACCAGTATTTTAGGCCGGATCTAAAGTACATTTTTATAAAGACGGAATAATTCAACAGTTTTAAATTTATAAAGGATAAACACGTTAGTTCTGCGTGCTTTGGAGCCAAATAGTGCACAATGCTCTGAAAGATTAACACCCTCAGAATATGATATGCCCAGATCCTTGACAGCTTCAGGCACATTTAGGTTGTGGTCGTCTGTTTTTTGGGGCTGGAGATCGGTGCCAACAACCATAACAGAGCATGTTTGCCAAGAAAGGCAAATGTGCCATCTGCAGCACCACTAGGAAGAGGCCTTAAGATCGTTTTTTAAGAGTTAAAGGACAATGCTGTGATCTTCCATTGCAAAACCTTAGGATACATAAAGGGTCTGCCATTCTGAAATAAATCTGGTTTATCATTGGCAAAAAGGTAAAAAATAAGGTTGAGTCAAGCACACAAATCCACTCATCACACGTGCGGGGTTGGAGGTAACATTATATGTCTTAACGCTTTGTTTTCGAGGGCCCAGGTAACATGATCTTAAATGTAGAAGTTCACCACATATACCGATCGAGTTCTCCAAGATGTTTGAGGCTGCGGAAAATGTTTTCATTGGCCGAATGTCGTAAAATGGCCTAGATAGACCGTATTTCGGGATAGGCAGAATGTGTTATTCTTTCCCCACACAAGGGAAGTTTTGACTTCCAAGAGCTAAATTAAATATCGACCACATTGAGGAGGGGAAAATATCATTAGCATCCGTCTTTATAAAAATGACTTGGACTGCCATCTGGTCGGTGACTGAGATTAATGAACAACAAAACTAGCTATGGTTTCTTTCCGGAGGGTGGAAGTTATAGATTCAAGGACAGCACCAGTCACACACCAGATGCTCGGAAGTGGAGCGGTCAAATTTTCAAGATACATTTTCTGCACAAGAAAGCGTTGCAACTATCAGCCGCCAACTTTCCGTCAGCTATGGGATTTCCAGGGGCGTCTCGATATATGAGGTGCCACAGTTTTCTATGGGTTATTACTCTGCGGAAAAATATATGCACTGAGTGTCATAGGGACAAATTGTTTATGAGCGACTTCACTCTTCCTCTTCACTCTCAGATGTCAGCCTACACTAAGGACGTAATAACTGAATAGCGGCTGCCTTAATTTTCTAGCTTAAGGAAAAAATATACGTGCTTATTACCTGATCACAAAAGATTGTCAGCCAAAACGCTGCAAAACTATGTGTATGGACTCTTGTAGACTCATGACAATGAAGATCCGGACTGAAGTCGGAAATTCACAGTCCCTTAAAATAAAGTTGTCGGTAGTGGAGGGGCACTGAATGACTTCATCAGAGGTACTTAATGGTGCACATGAAAGAGAAAACCCTACTAGGTGCTTCCCAGCGCCTATCGCAGAATTTAGTTCTGCTCTACTAGTGGGGATTTTGACAGATTAAATGGACCGAATTCAAAGATTATAGCTTAAGTTGGGGTGTTTCCGCAGTTCCAGCAACCTGCAAGCACTTCAGTTTCCTCTCTCGACTTTGTCACGACATCAAACCCAGGTGAGAGGAGGAGCAAGTGTGGTAGATGCGGTGCAATTCTTCTAACACAATTGCCTCAATCGCGTGTAATCCTCGTCTGTGTGCCATCAAGCTGGACCACTTAGACATTGCAATTCGAACTTTCGAAGGTTTATTTAACTGGGAGTATGACTTTGTGTTCCTTATCAGTGCTGCGTGTCAATTATTTGACTGGAGCGTTGAAAGTAGGTGTCAATGGGTCATTCGTACTATGAAAGTTATGACAGACGCAGATTTGAGATCAAAGTCACCCCCAAGAAAACCAGATCCATGAACTGTGTACCAGGTTGTGTATGAAAAGGGGTATGAAGGTGTACTAGTTAGGAGTAGCACCAGACAGCTAGCGTTTGCTTGCTCCATTTCTCGTACAGATGGTGAATGCTCCTGTGGCTGCCTCTGACTGGTACGCAACTCTCGGCTGTGGCTCCTCGAAGTTGGGTTCTTCACAGCGACCGCACCCTGGGCAACCGTCAAGAACGGTGGGCTAAACCAAGTGAGGGTCTCCGTTGCTGTGCACGCCTCCACACCCAGTATGTCTGACTACCGAAATTTCCACCTCCCCACCCCTCTCAAAAATCCTAAGTTGGGGGCGACAGCAACCATTTAGGCGGCCCAGGCTAACTCGGGTCGCTCTCCCAATAAAAAAAACCATGCTCTTAAGTGGAGTTCGGCAGCCGTCTGGGATGTCCAAGCACCCCTATTTAGGCACAGCACTGTTTGTCTCCTCGCGAAGAAGGGGGCTAGAAAAGTTGCCCCAAACAAACGCTGGGTCTCACGTATTCTGTAGAGAGCCGCGATTCGCAGATTGCGAAATACGTGGTCATAAAACTCAAACAAACAACAATACGCATCTTCCCCGTCCCCCTCGCCATACCCTATAGGCTGCTCAGGTGAGTCCTCTCAATAGCAGACCTCAACGTTCGTTCCCTTTTAAACAATCTGACGAGCAACCAGCCTGAACATAGGACGGGCGCCAGTCGCTCGGTAACTGGCGCGCTACAAGGTGGACATTGCTGCTCTCAGTGACTCCCCGATTCTCTGAGCAGGGTGAGCTGGTGGATGTGGGTGCCGGCGATGTCACCGACAGCTGTGCTCAATTCAGCATCAGACAACTGACTGGCTTGGATGGTGATCTGATTGTGGGATAAGGGGAGAGAGTGAAGTTGACGGCTTAGCAAATTTTCCTCACTATAAACAATCTGACGCGCTTGAAACTATCACGCTGAGCTAAAAGCCGTGGCTTGGAATGTTGCTAACTGACGGGATAACTCGAACCGCGCAGCCAGCCCAATGTGTGTTTTGTGTGGAGTGGCTGACTGGCGGACTGAGAGTCAGGCTGCAATGGTTCCTTCTTAATGTGGCCTTTATGGCACTCCCACTCTCTGAGACCTGAGCCAAGTGTAGTGGTATGCCCAGTGTCGTCTCTGACCACGCCAACCACCTGCGCCCTCTCCCATCTCCGGTCTTCTTGACTCTGTCATGACACCAGTCTCAGGTGAGGGAGGAAGAAAGTGTGTGGAAGATGCAGCGCAAGTCTACTATCACTTTAATCTAAAGCACGCGCAAGTCACCGTACGTGCACCACCCTGCTTTTGAACTTACGATGAACCTCGTCGAAATCGACGGTATAACTATCGTGTGTGTGTGTGTTTGTGTGCGTTCGTGTTGTGCCCCTGAACGGGCCACGTGGTATATTCGTTGGTCTAACACAGGTGGCACATCAGGGCACGGTAGGTGTTATTTTGGTTGCGCTTCCATAACAAATGCCGAGCATGGGGGCGGTTTGCTGGCACACCTATGGGCAGCTAGGGCCTCGGGGCCCCGGCCCTGGCCACGCCAGCCACTTGCGCCCTCTCCATTTCCGGTCTTCTTGACTCTGTACTAAAATCGGGCCAAGGTATGGGGAGGAGATGAGAGTTCGGCATATGCTGCGTAAGTTTACTATCACTTTAAACTAAATCACGCGTAGCTCACCGTACCTACACCACCCTGCTGTAAAGCGTATGGTGGACCTCGTCGAAATCTACGGTTGAAATATCGTATGACAATGGTACATGGATGGTCTAGCTCTGTGAGCAAGTACACCCACCATTTCTATGAGCTAAATAGCAGGCTTCGTCAGATGGCTGATGCGTTTAAAAGAGGAGTGAGAGAGGTGATGGCAAGAAGTGAGGAGAACAAAAAGGAGATGGGTAGGCAACCTGATGTTTTTCTAATGGGGGACTTAAATGCACCCAGCATTCGATAGAATAATTGGCAGGCGCAGTGCTAAAAGTATACCTTTGATCAGCATCTGTTAAAGAAAACTCTTGAAGCTCATCTCACACAATATTTATTTGGTCCAAAGAGAGCACGTGGGGAATAAAACCCTTGTTGTTTAGATCTCGTCTTCACTAAAGATCCTGAAATGACAGACGAAGTATACTGCATACCTCCACTTTGTTGAAGTGATTATGCAATACTTTCATGGGAGTACGGCTTAGATTCTGTATCGTCTGCAATAAATGAAACGAAATGAGAGCTGACGTACTTAGAATAGACTGGGATATTCTCTTCCCCGGGAACGTCATTGAGGACTGAAATTTATACTAAGGAGTGTTTGTTGAATGTAATAGAATGCCACTGTCCGTCATCAAAACTTAAGATATCCAAAAAACCACAGTGGCTAACAAGATATTTTAAAAGAGATATAAACAGGAAAGGAAGGCTTTGGAAGACATTTTGCGGATCCAATGAAAATGTAGCCTTGTAAGTATACAAAAATTCAAAGCAACAAAGTTAACATTTTATCTTTAAAAAATGCTGGGATAACGAGAGGGATTTCCTCCAGTGAGTTCTTCACTATTCCAAACTTCTCTACAGCTATGTACGCAAAAGCACACGCAACAGGAATCCAATTGCCGTTATGCGAAACGATGACGGTTTCAAGAAATCAGAAATTACAGACAAAGCTGAACATATTTTCTCAGTTCTTTCACTTAGACAGTACCTTCCCGGGGCTAACCAAATATAAATTCTAAATTCTAAATCTCAGTTTTCACCAGATAAGCTGCTTTCATTCCATCTATTCACTAAAATATGGGAAAGCCAATTATTTAGCAGTCTCGAAGATATTCGAGACCTTGATCAAAGACAAGATGATGTGTCACCTAAGCGAGAATAACCTACTTAATGCGGCTTAGCATGGTTTTCTCGAAAAAAGGTCTTGTGACACTTGCCAGCTCTCTTTCTTTGATCATGTGCTACAATCTAGAGACAGCGGTTTTGCAATTTACACCGTTTACTTCAATTTTTACTAAGGCTTTTGATCGTGTTGACCATGATCTCCTACTACTGAATCTTTCCTCCTTCAGCATAGGTAACAAGCTTCTGAACTTAATATTTTCCTATTTGAATGCTCGCGCACAACGGGTTAACATTTCTGATGTTATCTCCAACCCCACGCACGTGAGGAGCGGAGTTAATCAGGGCAGCGTGCTCGGCCGGCTTCTATTTTGCCTCTTTGTCAACGATGTTCCTGATTGTTTTCAGTATGGTAGGCTCTTAATGTACGCTGACGATTTAAAAGTTGCCTATCGATATAAACCGGTTGATCGCAACATCGTGCTTGAGCTCTTAAAAACGGATCTTCAGGCCTTCACTCAGTGGTGTCTTACATGGCGCCTCTCACTTTCTTGGCAAAAGTGCTCCGCTATGTTTATTGGCGACAACCAGCAGCCCCACCTAAGCATAGATGGTCACGATCTAAACGTGCCCGGAGTTATAAAGGATCTGAGCATATCATACTCTAGTAGCCTTAATCTGTCAGAGCACTGCGCCCTGATTGTCTCGAAAGCACGCCAACCCACTGGGTTTATTCTCAGAAATTTTAAAACCGTCAAAATTAGAATCAGTCTCTATAAAATGTATGTCAGGTCTATTCTGGAATACTGCTCGTTTCTATTTAGTCTTGTGCGCGCTAGTGAACGAAAGAAGATAGAATCAGTCCAGCGCTTCTTTACAAAAGAGTTATCTTTTCAGATCTCCAAAACCTGTCCTTCCACCAACGCTGTGAGTTTACAAGCTTTGACCCGCTGTGGCTTCGCAGATTACAGAAGGGACTATTTTTACTGTTTTAACTACTAAACAGTCGTACATTTAACCCCCTTACATCTCTGAGACACCTTGACCCCTCTCGGCGCACGAGTCATCGAGATGTATTTTTATTTCTTCCTTTGGCACGCACAATTAGATACTGACAGTTTTTTAGGTAAATGCTATAGCAATCTCGAATAAGCTACCTAGAAGTATCAAAATTCAGCAAAGATATCCCTTGTTTACGCGAACTGTCACTAGTTTTCTACATTTAGGACACCTTCCAAAACTTTTGGGTGCTGACTCTGCTGAAGCTCTCTTCGGCTCTGATGGCGTTCACGGACTCTGAATCCTGTGCCGTTCTTCATTCTGAGGGCAATATTACCGGCTCTGCAGACCTCAATCGGCTTATTTCTCAGTCGATAACGAACAGCCGCTCGCCGACATACCTGCTGGTGCAGAATACCGGATCCGTAACACTGAATGGAGAGGTTCTTCACCGTGCAACTGTGTTAACGCGTCCCTGTCGAGAACTTTAATAACTCAATAAGCTGCAGTTTTTTCTCCTGATAACACCTGAAACAACGATCAGGAGTTTTTTTCACTGTCAGCTTGACCCTCTACTGTGTATATTTTTTGACCTTGCCTGTAAACTGGCAATAAATTAATAAAATTAAAATTAAATTATGCTGTTTCGAGAAGAGGCAGTCTTTGAAGAACTAAGATTTCTGAAGTCATATAAATACCCCGGCTCCGATGAGATTCCAGCAAGGCTTCTCTTCGAACTTGCTCGAGAGCTTGCCAAACCGCTATCCTTACTGTGCCAGAAATCGTTCGATACTATAATTCTTCCTTCAGACTGGAAAACAGCCCACATAACACCACTGCACAAAAGCGGTTGTCGTGCACTTGCTACAAACAAGAGTCCTTTCAGCCTGATCTCCATCTTTTGCAAGGTTATGGAGAAGGTTATCGAAAAAGAATTGATGATTTTCTTAGAAAATAATTACCTCTTATCCAATGCACAGTAGTATTTCATAGTGGACGATCTTGTGTTGCGAACATACTTTATGCGATGCAAAGCTAGACAAAAGCACTCGATGTAAAAAACACTGTGCATGTGTCTTACATTGATTTCCAGACTGCCTTCTGTTGCGCTCCACACCAGCGTCTCCTTTAATTGTTGATAATGTTAAATTTTGTGAAAAAACTCTTACTCGGATCGAGCATTTTCTCGTTGGTCGTTCCCAAGTGATCTGCGCGGAGAGCGATCAAGGCGCATAGTCAGTGGTTCAGTGCGTGGACCGATTCTATTTATGTTGTTCATTAATGATGGTTGATTTCTATGTTTCCGAACGATATAAATTTCTAGAAAGTCATTCGAAATGCTGCCGACGGAGATGATTCCCAAGACGATCTTCGTCAATTGGACGAGTGGTCCCGCAGATTGCTCTTGGCCATCAACTGAAACAAATGCGCCATGCTACGCCTGAGAAATCGAAAACAGTGCACTGATATGCGACCCTTCTATTTAAACGGCATGCCACTCCGAGAAGCAGAAACACAAAATGATCACGGCGTTTGGATGACAGACAACCTGGATCTTTCTATGAAAAGTTGCAAGGTCACTAAATCCGCCAATTCAATGTTGTATGCTATCATGCGGACATTTAAAGTTTTCAAAGAAGACTGCTTTTATAAAATATTTAACACGTTTTTAAGGCCACATCTTGATTATGCGACCCAGGTCTGGACACAGTGTAACAAGCAGGATTACGGCCTACTCGAATAGATGCCGTGGCGAGCCACAAAATTAGAAAGCTGTCAAGGTAAACTGTCATATGAGATTCACCTAAATAACTTACAGCTATATCCTCTGAGTTATAAGCAGTTGCACGGAATCTTGATAAAAACCTTCCGTGTTGTGCGGGGTATGGATTGGCCCTCCTATCTGATGACTTTTCCAACTTGCCACAACGACTAAGCTCCGAGGGCATCCATTCAAACTACGTGTGCGCCAGGGAAGATTGGATGTGAGGAAGTATTTTTTTACCAACCGTGTCGTGGAACCGTGAAATAACCTACTTGAAGAAATTTTAATGTCTCAGTCTGTGGAGGCATTCAAACATAGGCTTGGCATAAATAGGTCATATCACCCCAAGGACTATGTCAATACAAGACCTTAAAAATACCAACGTACTACGCAAATCTGCTTACATTCAATTGACTGCAATATCCTTGCATTGCTTCTCATACATGCGATGCTTATGTAACAAATATGCAGTTCAAATCCTAAGCACATTTCCCTCAAATACACTGAACTAAACGCAACTAAAGCAGACACTGGTAAGTCCATCATCTCCAATTCATTTCACACACGAATAGATGCGATTCGTTAGGCGTGTATTTGGGGTCCATACTGTATTCGTCTGTGTAGTAACTAACAGGAGCGATACATTTCAGCTCAATGATTTCTAATTAACGTACTCTTTATGGGACTCTCAAGAACTTGAGAAGCGATCCACCCTTGTGCTTACCTGGTACATACTCGTCACCTAGGTAATGTGTAGCTCGGTTGCAATGTCGTACGCACTTTCTGCGGGACAGCTTATTTCCGCCAACGCTTCTGACGACCGAGTTGTCATAAGGTATAAATTTTTAATCCTTGTGAGTTCACAAACTGCGCTCGTGTCCTTCAGTACAAGCATATGCGAGAAAATATTTTTGAAAAAAAGCAATATCCACTGAGTAACCGAAAAAGTGAGTACAGTTCCAGTATTCGCCTTAATAACGCATACGTGCTAGTAATTCTAGATCATTCTAAGTAGATTTTATATTTTATC
>WEDG01001605.1:0-23265 GCA_017591395.1 Schistocephalus solidus
AGCAGTCTCCTTATATTTAAGGAAGTCAAGAAGTTCTATCGGAGTATATATCCGAGTGTCCTGTGTACTTTGGAGACAGGCAGTGTGGAATGAAACATTAATGCAGTGTCTGTTACTGATTATTTTACGCTTTTTATCATCACCAAAAACTTTATACGAGTATTGCCCTAATATGAAAGATGCCAACAAAGGTGACACTGCCCACAGGAAATTTTGATTTCATGGTCGCTAAATTGTGTTAACATGATCAAAACTGCCAGTTTTTCTGCCGGATTGAATACGCAAATCAAAAGTTTAAATTCTGTCTTATGCCTCAGGCCAATAACATAGTACATCTGTATTTTTTCCGAATTGAATATTTGTACATTAAGCTATAAACAAGTATATTGAGTGCACAATTTGCGTTGAGCAATATGTGGAGACAATCATGAGAGCACAATATTTTAAAATTTATTTATTTCCTAAGGATTAGGCTATCTGAAACATTTCCACAGGTTGTCTCCTGTGGTTGGACACAGTTGGATAAGGACAAACCTTCGTGTCAAAAGCTTAAATTTAGTGAGTAAGTCCAGTTTGTCTAAAAAATAAATATAAATAATAATAAACAATAGGTTACTCAAGCGATTATATAACAGATTGAACTATGCAAGAAACGCAACCATGATAGCTGTTTTGCAATCTACTTGCAGTTTTTTTAATAAATTCTAAATATGTATAAAGGATGAAAAACCTATTGATTATAATCACGGCCTCATCCATACCATTTTACTCAGTTCCTCGATGCATGAACTTGCATTAGTAACCTAAGTTCCAATCATGAATCATCTTCAGTGGCGTACATGAGTAAAACTCTCAAAATTGAAAATATTTTAAAGCGAAACTTTTACAACTTCATCTACTAATGACCATCGCATTGACGGCCTAAAACAGTGATTGTTTACATGAATTGTTGAGGAAACTGACTGAAGACAACGAGGTTATTTGCGATCTGACAGGGAATATTTGTATCCTTATACCACTTAGCCGTTGCTTTTTCCGACGTGGCCACTGAATGTTTAGGTGTAAAATAATATTCTGCTCCTCTGAATATTTTATCCATTGGACAATTCTGAAAATTTGGAATTCGATATGTTTAGTTTTACAGCAAATTCCAACAGAATGAAGATTTCCATACTGTGCAAATAACACCTTAGCGAAACAGGACGAAAAGGTTTTGCATGATCATAATTTATGCGAAACTTCAAGAACTACAAACAATTTAGTCGGTTCTGCATATGTTTCGTACGTTATATCAAAATTATTTTACTTATAAGCAAATTAATAGGCCTACAAAACTGCGTTTTAAATACTTTTTACATTTCACGCTTCGTAAAAAGTCAGCAATTTGACGAGATTATCAAGCAGAGCAGCTTAGTTAATTAAGAAGGAAAGCTTGCAATATTAACTTTAGGTCCAGGATTTGGGTTTGTTCTGCTATTGCCTGCAGCACACGCTTGGAAAAGCGTGCCGACATTGTTATTGCCCTGACTGTTGTGGGGTACTGAGATGTGCCTTGTGTTATCTGAACTCAAATATTGATTGAACTTAAACAATGAGGTAATTACCTCAAGTATTAAAGGAAGCTCATTTAGCAAACGTACGAATACCAGAAAGCAAATGAGAAAACGCAAAAGTTCGCGGTAACACCGTTTCAGAAATATCTCAATTTATGCGTTTCCGTCCAGTACGTGCCAACATGGATAACAGTAAGACTAGGACAAGGGCAATGGCACCAATTGTGAAGGCAGATGTGAATTCATTACAAACTGCATTAATTCATTATTGTTGTTCTAAAGACCCCGTAGTTGAAAGCGAACACACAAACCCGTGGCGAAGTCAAAGCAAACTGAAGAAAATTGTTTACTCGAAAATGTTAAGGAAATTAGCAGTCAAACTGGTTTTTTTTAAGGCTATTTGAAAACTTCTATTATTATTCCAGTATTTAAATATGGCTAACTATCAGATTTTCACAAAAAATAGCTGAGTTCGTTGGTGCATTGGTTATTTTGAAGGGTTACAGACAATGCAGTTGATAACTCTTTTAGTGTAAACTTATCATTGTTTATGTACAGGTAATATAAAAAAGTGAACATTTATAGTGTTGAGTCAAAGCAAAACATAAGTCTAAATGCGTTTGCACAGTTATACGCGAACAATTGTGATAGAAAAATAGAGCCGAGTGATTTCAAAGGCTAGTTGTCAGTTATCATGTTGTGAGAGTAGTCGTTTCTCAAACATTATGCCATAAAGCCTTCCTTTTATATCCGAAATCCTGTCAGTGGTAACTGTCTAGCTTGGTAACGAATTTCAAAATCGTACTATTGTTGCCGAAAAAAAACATTCCATGGATCATTTGGCTGTGTTTGCTATAAACCTTGTAAGGATGACCACGCAGAGGAAATGTTTAGGAAAACTCGAAGAAATCCTCCGATCTCAGGGAAGAATCACGTTTTCGGATAATCCAGAATGTCGAGAACAGACTTAACCGTAATTTTCTGTATGGAAGAGGAAATAAGTGAAGCTTTTTCAATTGGTCTAGGTACGGTTAAGACTTAAAACCAACAATATTCTTCGTTTCACTTCGTTGCACTTCGTTGCACCTGTTTTAGGAGGTTAACATCTTTCTTCATCCATGGTTATTCAGGCTGGTATAACGAAATCTTAAACGGTTCTCACGAAGATTCCAAAAATATTTTCGATAAAATAAAGGGCATTTTTTTTAACCCACGTTTAGTCCAATGCAGTTCACATGTTGCCTGCTGAACTGATTGCTTACAGTATTCTTAAGAGCATCTAATTAGCAGTTGTCCCCATGCCCAGATCTTTGTGTGTTTGTACATCTTTTAATGCAGTGCCATTAATAACAGACTGCTTTTTCCTATATACTTTTCGACCGATGCTTATGTGCATGATCACACACATTAAACATAAGAATCCAACTGGCCTACCCGGCACTTATTTAAGCGATGTTTTATGTTAGCCTTTTTTTGTCATCAGCGGAGTTGAATGCAGTACAGATTTTTATGTCATCTGAAACATGCCAGCTTTACATTCTAAGTCAATGCGACAGTCGCTCACGTAGATTAGGAAGATAATAGGACCCATCAAAGAACCCAGTATAACACTCATAACTACTTTTTCCCAGCCAAATCTAGAGATTCCACCAACAGATATGCGTAGTCTGAAATGCAAAAAACTCTTGAACCAATTGTAAACGTATCTTCGAATCTCTTAGTTCCAAATTTTCTGTAAAATAAGCCCACGTGGGACACTGTCAAAGGCTTTCTTGAAACCAGAAAATATGACATCTACTGGATAACCCTTATTTGTGACCATTGTCCATTTCTCGTGCGACTGAAGAGCACTTGTGAGACAGGAACGTACTGGACGGAAGCCGTGTTGGATATTGCATTCAATTTTGTTGTTTTCAAGATAGCGCATTAAATACCTCTTGATAATATGCTCCATTTTTTTACACGCCACGCAAGATAAACTAACAGGGTGGTAATTTTTTCAGTTCAGCCATGAGCCTCCTTTATATATCGGGTCTTTGAATGCACACTTCAATTCTTCCGAGAGTTTGCTTTCTTCAAAGGATTTTTAGAATATAATGAACAGTGGTTCACACAAATCGTAAGGAAGTTCTTTTAATGTTAATGCAGAAATTCTATCCGGCCCAGGTAAATTGGCAGGATTTATATGGAGTAATTCGTTTCTAATTATGGTTGTGGAAAACTCTTGTTTTACTGTCCTCTATTGTGGATGAGGAGGAAGTTGAGCAGTGAGGGTAAGGAGGGGTAAACATGGGTTGACAACTGGTTGGAATAGCAGCAAATGTATAAGGCTCTCGGGTGAAGATGGTCTGAAAGAATTTTGAAAGACGGAATTCTTTAAAATGGTCGTTCGTCTCCATATTTCTGTCAGCTCAAGACAGTTTGACTGTTGTCTTTCTTTCGTCCATGTTTCAAAGATCACGTTCTGACAGACCGGTTTGTCTTTTCTACATTTAGGAAGTTTGTGGTTATAGTTATCTGGCATTATCTGTGCAGTTCATGTTTGTCTGTCAGTAGCAGGAGCTTTTAAATCCCCAAAAATGAGGACGTCTTTCACCTCGCTGACTTTCTAAGGTTCCGTTACAAGAACGAGTTTCTGATCGAAAGTCTGATAATGCGAACGGTACACAAACGTTTCGTCAGTGATCTGGAATACATAGCCGATATAGGTATGTGGAGGAGTTCCACATTGCGTAATGGAATATTTATGTCAGCCATAGCGGTCAGTTTGAGAGTGACATAAACTATGACTCCTCCTCCTTGACATGCTCTATCTCTTCTGACGTGCTTAAATGCTCTGAGTGATATTGCGTAGTCAGTAATGCCTGAAAAATAACAGCGTTTCAGTGAATGCCATAATGTATGGTTTAATTTCCTCTTCTACGTTTCTAAGTTCATCCAGCTTTTAAAACAATTTTTTTACATTTTCTGAGAGGACTTTGATTGATCGAATCGTCATGGAAACATAGCCTTCATCGTTACAGGTTTTGGCCACAGGGAAGACACATTGATCTGGACTTTTTTACCATCGTTGATTTTAAGCCTTTTCTCCCGTCTGCCAATTCTCTTCTTAGTTCCATCATTTTCAACAGTTCCCTCGACTCTTATTATAGCTTTAAAAAAACTCTTTTTGTTGATCATTGTAAGGTCATTTTTTCTTCTTACAAACGTGCTTCGTGGGTTTTGTTTTCTAAACTAATTTGAAGAGACGTTGGGAGGTTCTAATGTTGCGGCTGAGATGGGCTTTGCCTAGTCGGAAAGGCATTTACAAGGTTAAATTTTCCCTTTCTTCATGACTGCACTGGAATATTCATGAAAAAGATCTAAATCATGTGTCACTTGTTCGTTCGGAATGCAGAACGTGGATTCTGGGACACTTCGTATAACAATATTTTGCTTACGACTTAGGAGCGAGGTCCTTATTTGCCCGCCTACGCTAGGCTGGGAGTTCACAGTGGTGGCGTGAATCGCAGATGTTGGCACATCAGCATGACATTTATTTTTTCCGACGCTGAGGTTCTGAAACCGTCATTTAAGTACGAACTATTACCTTCCTCGTTTCTTCATTTTCTGGGAAACCTACCTGTTGACCTCTTCTTGTGACTGTTTAACGACTAAACTGAGCTTCGTAGAAGTACGGTCATTTTCTTCAATGGATGTCATGGCCGCGAAAACGCTGCATGCGTATTTGCGTTTGTCCCCATCGGGTCCCATCGTTACGGACTTCTTCTGTTCAGGTAAGATGCAAGAAAGTTTTATCAACTTCTCTATCTCCATCTTTAGCTTCTGCATATCCTTTTGAATCGTCAACAATGTTTGAACAAGTTTGACGAATGTTCCACTGGCTTCCTCTTCTAAATTGACATCCGAAAAACTTATTTAACTTTAAGGCCGTTTGGCGGGAAATGACATCATTCGTATTAAGATAAGAGTTTATTCCATCATTTAAATTAATATTAAAACTTCGTGTGACTGGAGCAATACTCGAAACAAGAAGGTTCTTTTTTCCAACAGAGTGATAGTGGCCTGGAATGCTCTGCCTGCGGATATTATCACGTCCTCATCCGTTGAAACCTAACCGGAAGTTTGACCAGTACCGCCATATATACCACCACAACATTAAATCCGACCATACTGCCCGAAAGCTATTCCCATCCACAATTATCGCGTAAAAGAACAAAGTACTCTCTATGTTGTAGTAATATTATTTTCTAATTGTTTTCCGATTTATTGCAGTGTGACGGGGAGATAACTCCTTGTCGACCGTCCATTATATGCAGACCTTTTTTTAATTTGAAATGTAATTGACATCAATAGGCATCTCAAAGGCTTTGCCTATATTTACCTTAATAAAACTGAATTGAACTGATCAGCAAGTTCGTCGTGCGGCGATATCTAACTGGTAACACCGTCGTTTCTCTAACACTGGTGACCTGGTTTGATTCACGGTGCTACCACGTATTTTGCATGATACCCGAAGGGTACATTGTTGAATTCCATGATAGATCAAAAATACGATAAAAAAGTTTCAAAACTATGGGACGAAGGTTTAAGTGGCAGCAACTTTGTGATTAATATACCGAAATGAATCAGCTCTCTGTAGACTGAAAGATCTTGTATAGTTGCTGGCAAGAAGTGCACAAGAAGAGGATATGGGACGTTTCCACTGTTGCTTTGCAGTTGTCTTATGATGTTACATAGTATGTTTAATAGAACTGCTTACTGTGCAAATAACACCTTAGCAAAAGAATATGACAAGTTTGTGCAAAATCAGATGTAATACGAAATCTTTCACATAACATCTGTGGTTGCAGGGCTTTCAGAAAACTAGAAGCAAATGCAGATTTTGCAATTTGTCTTTGCTGTGCGAAGCTTTTTAGCCAGATAAGTACAACTATGGAGAGGTCTTGGAGTACGGTTTCATATCATAAAAGTTAATATCACTAGCATGAGATGCATGCTACCTAGGTTAATATAAAACAGAACTTCACATTTTGTATTACGTATAAGTTTTTTTATATTTGATAATTGATTTGACAATTTCGCGAACCCGGTTTGGTAAAATTTGGGATCCGATGTCACGGCAACAACGTTTAAATCATTTATACTGCCATTGTTCTAGCGATTGAGCTGTGAATTCTGGTTGTCATATGATAGATATTAGATTTTTTGCTCATCAAATCCTGCTTGAACAGTTTGTGTAACGTATCAGAGTTAGCGGATTCCATAAATTGTTGGAAATTTTGTGGTTAACTTGACCAAATATGATTATACTCACTTTTTGCAATTGTATCTCTCAGCAAAGTTATTAAAAGCGTTGACCGAACTCACGCCTTTTGCCCTGTATCCTTGGTTCGCAGCTCACCTTGGTTGCGACATTTGGTTGGGTAAATACGTGACAGCTGACAGCGTGAAGATGGAGCAATCCAGGGCAGCGCGGAAAGCGTATCATGCTGTCTCATGCTTTGTTTTGCCTCCACACCTGTATTCCCACTAACTCTGAAGCAGAAGCTAACGTGGCTTCAGTTTTTTTAAGGCAGCTTCTTCATCTCCACCAATTCAACAAGTTATAAAGTTAGAAGTCAATGCATTGACAATTATTAACTTATGATACTACCATTAAAATTTTGATCCATATTTGATGACACCCACTGTTGCCATAGGTATTTTCTTGTGAATCAACAAAATGGTGGCGAGGCTTGTAAACGTATTTGGAGTTTAGACTGTATGCCAATATCCATTTCATTCATTTGTAAAAAATTGTCGAATTTCATGGTAGACCTTCTCAGGACAGCATTTGCTTAATGTCAGCCAAATTTTCAATCACTTAATTAGTGATACCTAAAATCTAGTTCTGCGTTTAATCAAATTAAGGTAAATAATGAACCTTACCTATTGCATCAAATGGCATAAACCACTACAAATACTTCTATTTTTCAAGAATTAAAATTTCAATTAACAATTACCAGCAATAAGGAAATTGACCTGATATAAATCTGGCTGATTTAAATTAAACATTTTGCAATTGTTTTGAAATAACGTCTTGCGTAGAATATTGTAAAAAGCGGTTGTCATAGGACTGCTAAGCATGCCCAGTCAGGAAACGTCTTGGAAAAAATAACATTTTCTCTGTTACATTTTACAAAATAAAAAATACAGTGAACTGCCTCGGTCATAAATATCTTTCCCAAGTTTTGTATGAAGTCAAATTGAAATTTGACAATGCCGCAATAGCTATGCAAACGGCTTTTAAGTATATTTTATGAGCACTTTCATTCTTCCGAAACTATGGCTAAAATGACCCCTATCAAATGGACATAAGCCAAGACTTAGCATCATCCTACATTAGTAAGTCTACAATCACGGAGACGCAGATTTCCAGGGATGTATTGTCTACAGAACTGTGACCACAGCCTTTTTTTCAACATTGAGTGAAACAGTGTCCCTGTGTAAAAGAAGCAAATTTAACGTTACAAGAATGGTAAACAGATATCGTTTTAAGACAGATGAAGTATTTTGAAATTTGTTTTAGGTTTTCAATTTCCCAGCACAGACGTTACGAGGTTTTAAACGCCTTATACACACTTTGAAAGATTATTTACCGTTGACACCGTAGGCATGGAATCGGGTGTGCGTTTTTTGAAATAATCAACATTTTTAGTTTTTGGGTTTTCTCAAAAAATAAGCAAAAATAAATGTTTAAAGGGAAATGTCAAATTTTGAATCTTTTCAAAACTTTCAAAAAACGAGAATCAGATGTGGAATTAACAATTTTCCTTTGCTGAGCCATGTTTTTTTTGCCCGAAAAGTACAACTATGGAGAGGTTTGTGAGAAGGATTCTGATAAATAAATTTAACTAGTATGAGATTCCTGCTACCAAGGTAAATTAAAACAGAAATTCGCATTAGTTATAAGTAGTCGGCTTTTGATATTTTAACTATACATTTCACGGATTCGCGAACATGACGTGGACAATTGTGATTACCGATTCAAGGACAGTAATTAATTGATCATTTATAATGTCAACGCGCTAGCGATTGGGCTAAAATTCCCGGATTTTAGATAAAAGATCTTAGAGTTATTGATTATTAAATCTTGCTCAACTGTATGTTATACGTATCACAAAGTTCGAATCACTTTAGCACATACAGTTCGAATCACTTAAAAGCTAGCTCTGTGTTTTATCAAATTAAAGTAAAATATTAGCCTGACTTATTTCAAAAGATGAAATAAACCAAAAATAATTTTCTTGATAATAAGATAATATTAATTACAATTAAAAATTACCCACCAAAAAGAAAATTGACCTGATATAAATCATACTGATTAAAATTATTGATGTTGCATAAGTTTTGAAATAATTACCTGCGTAAAATTTTGTAAAAAGCGGTTGTTACATTGGACTTCAAAACATGCCCAGACAGGAAACGTCTTTGAAATAAAAACAGTGAACTGCCTTGGTCACCGAAATCTTTCTTAAATTTCGTATTAAGTCAAATTGAAATGTAAAAAAGATAAAATCTTTATGCAAACGGCCTGTAATTTTGTTAAATGAGCACTTTCATTCTTCCGAAAAATGGACTTAATAGGTCTTAATTTACAAAATTTGCTGACAAGGAAGTGAACTTTAGAAATTAGACCGGAGCTCTGCTATGTATTGTTATTCTACAATGATCAATGTACTCGTAATTGAGACCATTGCCTTGTTAAAACTACAGCATTTTTAATTTATTTATGTTATTCGTAACAACGCATGTATAAAGGCTTTTATCGCTTACAAAAGCAAGCATTGGATTAGAAAAACGTCATAAACAAATATACCCTACAAGGGATAACGGTTGAAATAAGTAAAAAGACCACTAGACAGGCATACATTGAGACATTGCATTCATATACTATTGCAGGCATTTTACACTTAGGTAATTACCACAAATAAATATCTTTGGAAGCTTACGGAGAGACAAACGTTTGAATTGTTAAACTAATGCAATAGTCAAGTTTTCCTCTTAGATTATTAATGTTTGTATTCTTTAGAAATCACATATTAACGGGTTTTTCTCTGGCTGAATTTACACCTTGTCTATGCAACCTGTACTTGGCTTGTCACTGACGTCATGGAACATTCACGCATGTGCTTTTAGTCATACATTTGAAACAAACAATTACCTCAAGGCCTTTTGAATGACTCCTTGTTAAGCATTTTCAGACATTCATCCTCATCTATCACATACAGTTGTTTTCATTTGCTGGTGTATTCTGCTTCTTAAGAAGATATATCGTTAATCTGAAACACATACCGTTACCTGATCTAGCTATTAAGGCTTTAATTCTAAATTCCTCTCTTTTTTACATAAGTTCAATTTTATTAAAAAAATAAACAACAATTAATTATGCGAGACGGAAAGGCGATAGAGGATTATGCCTTTAAAGTTTTCGTAACCTGGACAGGCGACTTACTTACACTGTAATGTTTCGTAGATTATACATTTTCACTTGCTCTAAGGCATGAAACTGTAACAAAAAATATTAACGGTCTTTATTAGGAATTACTTAAAACGTGGTCCTCAGCATTTAATTTGACAAATTATTGATATTTGATATATTTATTTATATTCTTTATTCTTAAATTATTTAAAACACCCAAAAATATTAAGAAAAAGTCAACATGCCTTTCGTTTAACGCTTCTGGTTTCACTTTATATAAAAATGGCACACAATAGCAAATGTATACGGAGTAGTACTATTTATAGTTGCTTTTCAGTACCTTATTATTAACAAAAACACTATTTAATATGTATTCCTTCAGTAATACAGGTAAATGCAGTAGGAATTAGGAATGGAATTCATTTATATTCTCAATACTTAATGCAGATGGCACTGATAACAGTTTGCTGGTGACAGAATTCCAATCATATATTGTGAATTTAGAAAAAAAATTAAATACCTAATGAACTAAAGAAATGGTTTAATGGTTTTAAAAATATTGCACAGATAAAAGCTATTTTAAACATGAGATTTGCTCGAAGAAGAGAAGGTTTCTATTTAAGTAACTAAATAAAAGATTATCCGCAAGTACTTTTCTTAACAATGTATGTGGGTTTGTATGGGCATCGGAATAAAATAAAAATAATGCAAACTAAATAAATAATAATTTGTATTAATTTAAAAACAAGCAGCTGGCGGCACTTGTAAGCGGTGAATTGCTGCTTTTTGGCGTAACTAAGGTGAACGGAAATTTGTACCACAGAAGTCTGATAGATCCCAGATGTTTGTGGATCATGAACCGGGTTAAAGAAAACAGCAATTATGTATCAGAACTGGTTAATTTAAAAGAAACAATAAGAAGGGAGGGGTATTGTTTGCACAACATTCTTTTTAAATTGACGGCATTTCGCTTAAATAAATAGCACATTTGCTTGGAAACAAGGCCGCTCACTTAAAATTCCAATAAATTCCTCGCTGTTGGCTATTTATGATCTAAAACTCCGTGAGACCTTAGAAAAACGTATAACCACCGGGAACTTTAAGTGTGTATCCCTTATGATCAAGCGCACTGTTCAGTACACTGGATGTGTGTTAATGTGACAGTGTGAAAATATCTGCTATCTTTTTTATTGCTCATCAATAAATAATAAGTCACCACCCATATTCTCTTATGTGAATATGCGACAACACGAAACAGTCCCTGAGACGTAAAACATTGAACCAGATAATGTGTCGAACACCACATATTCGTTGACGGTGACACGGTGTCTAAGGCAGAGCATGGTGTGTTCACTTGATTGAAACAGAGTACCTGTGTAAAAGAAGCAAGTATAACGTTTTAAGAATGGTTAACAGAGATCTTTTTTCAGGCAGATGAAGTATTTTGAAAATTCTGTTAGATTTTAATTTTTCCCACAACAGACGTAACGGGGTTTCGAATACCTAATACATCGTTTGAAAAACGTATTAACCGTTGATACCGTAGCATGGAATCGAGTGCGTTTTTCCGAAATAATCAACATTATTAATTTTTGTGTTTCCTCAATAAATAAAGCAAAAGCAAATTTTTAAAGGGAAATGTCAAATTTTGAATCTTTTCAAAACTTTATGACACAAAAAGCAGATGCAGATTTTACAATTTTTCTTTGCTTAGCCATGCTTTTTTTGCCGGAAAAGTACAACTATTAAGAAGGTTGGGAGAAGGGTTTCAGTTCTAAAAAGTAAATTTCACATGTATAAGATTCGTGCTACCAAGGTTACTTCAAACATAAATGTGCATTAGTTATAAGTAGTAGAGTTTTTGATATTTTAGTTATAAATTTTCACGGATTCATTAACACGACGTGGTCAATTGTGGTATCGGATCCTAGGAAAAGTAATGATTAATCATTTATAATGTCAATGCACTATCGATTGCACTTAGTTTTCCGGTTGTTAGATGATAGATCTTAGATTTATTGATTATCAAATCTTGCTTGAACAGTGTGTTATACGTATGACAATTTGCAAATTAGATAGGTTTTTGGAAACTGTGTGCTTAACTTGACCAAATATGATTAAGCTAATGATTTGCAGGGTATCTCTCAGCACAGTCTATTAGACCGTTGACTGAACTGATGCCTTTTCCTTTCTCACCTTAGTCGCTAGGTTTTTCAAGTGTGGGTTAATTACATTGTGCCTTGAGTCTTTAAAAAAGGATTTCGGTAAACCAAAATGATAATTATGTGTCAATATTGCCAAATGCATTAACTGTTGCAGAAATTATACACTAAGGTAATTTTATCATAAAAATATATCTGGAAAAGTTCTCTTCTTTGTCCAAAAAGATGTGTTTTGTTTGGAAATCACATATCAAAATGTTGTGCAGTTGCTTAAATCAATCCCTTTTATTGGTCTCATAGCTTGGCTCCTCACGGTCGTCATACATCTTTCAAAAGTGTTCTGTAAGATATACAATTAAAACACACATCCTTTTTTATTTCTCTTAATCTTCTAACTGACTACGTATTAAGACCACTCTGGACCTTCTACCTCATCTATCGTAGGTAGTAGGTTTTAGTTTCTAGCATTGCCTGCTCAGATAGTTTGATATAAATAGGATTATGCCTATTCCATTCGAAGGCTATCATTGTTTAAAAACATATTTGAATGGCTATATACATGGCCTGCTTTTGATTCCATAGATGTTATACCCTTCATGTCTCATATTAACAGAATCCTGAAAGATAAATTTTATTTTTTAATTAAAAACCAAATTACTCTGGAAAACTGTGATGCGAAAGAGGAGTAGGCCTCTAAATTATAACTAACCTGGTAGGCTACAAACTAACCATATTGCATTTTGTGGATTTTACACGTTCACTTTGCCTCTAAATGCAAGATATTGTTCTAAGCTAGAGTGCAATGTGGATTTCGTGTTGCCGAGAGCTTGGGTTTTCATGTGCAAGTGAAAGTCTGAAACCGATTGCTGCGAAATAACATGGTCGTGACGCAGTGAGTTTTCAAAAAAAACTGAGCATATATAAAAAAAATATATGTTCATGAGAAATAACCTTGCCAGTAAATGCTCTTCCTACCACCTTTTAAGCAAAAACAAAGAACCATCCTACGTTAATGTTGCTGGCAGCGTGGGGACGCAGTACTCCAGGGCAGCAGAGTTAGCATAATGCGCTGTCTCATGCTTTGTTTTGCCTTTCACTTTTTTAATGGCTGGCACTTCACTTCTGCCAAATCTCTATGAATCTCTCCATTTAGTACATATGTGTAACCATTCTAGAGGTCCTCGGCAGCATTGTCCAGGCTTTATCCGAATTGAAGCATAATCCACCCAATATGTGATTCCTGAAAACAAGTCGTGTGTTTTAAATTTATCGTGGTAAATTACCACCTCAGCCTATTGCAATGGATAGCATACGCAAAAAACTAAAAACAGTAATAAAAAGTAAATTCAGTTTGGGTAAAGAACGAAATTAATTTATATTTTTAATAATTTATGCAAATGGCACTGATAATAGTTTGCTGGTGACGGAATTCCAATCATATATTGTAAATTTGGAAAAAAAAACAGATACTTTATTAACAAAAGGAATATTTAATAGTTTTGAAAATATTACACAGATGAAATCTATTTTAAACATGACATGTGCTTGAAGAAGGAAATGTATCTTTCTGCGTGTACGTTTCTTAACAATGTATGTGGATTTGTACGGGCATCGGAATTAAATAAAAAGCCAAAACAGAGCCCCATCCTACATTGATTTTGCAATCAGCGTGGGGACGCAAAACTTCAGGGCATTTTCTAGGTTTCATTTCAACCAAATCATTAACCAAAAAATCTGCGATTCCAGAAAACAAGTTGTGTGTTTCATTTATTGTGGAAAATTACCACCTCAGCCAATTGCAATCGATAGAATAGGCAAAAGCAGATATTATACGTTATATTCGAGTGAGCAATTAATGCGGTTTCAACCTAAATACAATCTGGCTGAGGTTTGTTTTATCGAAGTTGCAGCATTTAATATAATATAATTTAATATAATTTTACAAATATCGGGAGTACGAGACTTCTAAACCACACAGCAAGGATAACACCTGAGAATAGAAAACGCTCTTTCAATCTGATGCAAAATATAAATTATAATCGAGGTCACCGAATCGTTTCTTAATTGTGTAACAATACCGATTGAAACCTATAATATCACAATGAATTTTAAAAAAATGTGTGCCAATGACTTAATGGTGGTTAATGAGCACAGCTTTTGTTCGGAAACCAGGAAAAATGAGGCATATATTTAACAAGGTTGCAAAATAAAATTAAAAAGCAAAATTAAAACGTAAAATCTGCTATAATGAAAAAGGTTGAATTTAATAATGTGCTAATCAATAAACGTGAAAAAAAAACTTTACAAACGTCCTTGTCATTAAGACAGTCAATTACCTCTCTGAATGTTAAATCTTTTTACAAACGTCCTTGTCACTCAGACAGTCAATTACTTCTCTGAATTCCTATTGATCAGCGAGCAAGGAATAGAAGAACCGACGAATGCACTGAAAGAATAAGTACTAAGATGCACATTTAATGTGCAGTTTTTTGAACTCCAGCGTTACAGACAAATTGACGGCATTGCTATGGACTCACCACTGGGACCTCTTCTAACCGATGTCTTAATGGGCAACCTGGAGACATTACAGCTAAGCAGACAGATCAATATGCTAAGGCACTACGGCCGAAAAGGTGACAATATCTTTGCAATTGTCACAGAAGAAAGAAATGAAGACGAACTCTTAAACACAGTAACCCAAGCACAGCCATCTATAACATTTACGCTGAAAATAAAAAGAGCAGGTTCACTTCCTTTCTAAGATGTACTTCTAAGCAGAAGACCCAACGGCAGCATCTGAAAAAGCGTTTAATGAAATGAATCCTGGTTTGTGCAATATAGGAACAATGTCAATTTAGTACATTTCAAACAGACACACAATCGTGTAAATTGCTTAGCGCAAAGGGCTAGAAAATTTTGCTCGGCAGATGTATCGAGGAGGAGTTTGGGAAGATCAAGAACCTACTATGAGCAAATGGATACCCTGATTAGTTTATTATCAAAGCATCTTGTCTTCAGACCACTAAAACCTGCCAAAAGTACTGTGCTAAAGGAAATTGTATTCCTAAAAATGCCCTTTAAAGTAATTGGGGCTAGTAAACTCCTAAAAACGACGCATTAACAAAGCCGTTACACGAACGTTCCCTGCAGCAAAACGTTAGATAGTGTTTTAAACCATCGTGATTCATACCACCTCCATGTGCATTTACTCATTAACTTGCTCGTGTGGAGCATGTTATGTTGGTTGCAAAAGACGGCAATTTTTTTCAAAAAAATACGTGAAAACCTACCTGAACAGCGAAACAAAGTAACTAAACGAAAGATTATTTGCGCGTACGTTTCTTAACAATGTATGCGGATTTGTACGGGCATCGTTGATATGTTTGACGAATATTTGACCTGATATTGTTGATGATAGAATACATGTTGCTGACTGGCGTGCATAAAAGGCGTACAGTATCCTTATAATCTTCATAATCACTGCTACGCACGATAGTTGATGCTTGCAAAAGGTCAGATGATGGTGCGGCCTGACGATAGGCACTACAGCACGATGATAACGTCACATATCGAGGGTCACGTTCTGACTTTGGATTCCCTTGATGAGCAGGAGTGTCAATATAATCAGCTCTGGAAATGGACACCGATGTCTGTTGAAGACTAGAACATTCGGTACCGATTGGGTAGCATTTCATGATTCTGTCTGCATGAGTGGCTAGTTTATCCAATGAGGTGCTCGTGTCGAGCATAGCCAATACCTGCTTCATGGGCTGGGGAAGCTTATCAAGCCAGATCTGTCGGAAAATTGCATCATCCATATGACGACTAGCAAGCAAAGAACGCATGTGTTGCATAAGTTGGGAAGGTGTTTGATCGCCAAGTTCGACTTGCGTGAAAAGCTCACGCAGCATTCGGTTGGCCGACTTGGCCACACGATTAATTACAGCATCCTTCGACTGGGTGTATGGCTCCTCAGCAGGGATAGGATCAAGGAGGTCCTCGACGTTAAGGGCAACATCGAAAGGAAGTGATTGCACTACGTATGAATTACGCGTGCGTTCACTGGTGATACGGCGAGTCGAGAAAACTGCCTCGATCTGCCTAAACAATATGCAAGGGTTGCTTGGCGTAAATGGGGGTGATTTGAAAGAGAGGCTATGGACGTCAAGAGAGTCTGCGTTAGTTTCATTGTCCGTCATGGTAAGTGATATGGTGCGTAATGATAGAAACGCGGGGTCACCAATTTTGTAGTGTAGACTAGAGTCAAAACTGCTAAGAAGCGAGGTGTACAAAATAAATTAACGCTAAGTGGAGAATTTTGTCTAAACTAAAAACGACAAAAGGACGGCAAAAATGTCAGAGGATTGTTAGAATGCAGACTCACGAAAAACGCAGCTTCTAGATAGCGAGTGTTGTTGAGGATTGTAATGAACTCTGAGCTAGATCTAGAAAGCTATACATCAAGGATGAAGAGTAGAGTCAGGAGTTCAATTGAGACGGCGATCAGTAGAATGCAATCGTGAAATGAAGATCAATCGTTGCAATTGACTGCAAGTATTTAAGATAGATCAGTACAATCAAGATTGCAGCGGTGACATGCAGCAGCGAAAACAGAAGACGTCCAACATGCCAGTTTAAGCTGGCTGTTGTATTTATTTAGCACATTAAAACAAGCGATCATAAAGATTCAGGTGAACAAGAAAGATACAAAGATTTAAATTGTACAAATACCTACACATCCTGACCCTATGCACACCTCTCACATTACACACACAAGCGGACAAATATGATTGATTTAATGTTCCAAACTTTTCCTATAACTGTAATGTCTTGAAGATAAATTATCGAAAGCTGCACGTTTGCTCGCCAATTCGTCTTTTAATTAATTGAGTGTTCATGTGCGAACGAACGTCAGCCCAGTGTATACAGGCGAGCAAGTCTGAAACTGCTCGCTTATGATTTGCATGATTTTGAGGCAGTGAGCCTTAAATTATGATGCCGAGTATAGCAACAATAACATTCTGGTTTAACAAATAGTTTCTTCGCCACGAAAGGCGCTTCCGACCACATTATATGCCAAAACGAAGCACCATCTCACCTTAATGGTTCTGCTTGCATGGAGACGCAGCACTTTAAGACAGCGCAGATAGCAGTTTGCGCTGTCTCCTGCTTTTTCTTTTGTATCAAAACCTGTATTCTTACTAAGCCTGAAGCAAAAAGTGAGATACCTTCAGTTTTTAAAGGCAGGATCTTCATCTTTGCAACTTAGCAAAGAATAAAGTGAGAAGGCTTCCCATTGTAAATTATAAACTTATGCTCTCTGGCTTGGATCATCCACATTCTTTCTAGCATTTGCCGATACCAATGATGACGTAGAAACTTTTTTGGAATTCAAATAGATGCCAGTGAGGCATGAAAATGTATTCGAAGTTAAGGTTGTATTAAACTATTAATTTAATGCATTTGTGAAAACTGACGATTTCCATGGTAATCCTTCACAGGACGGCATTGGCATGTCAGCCAAAGCTCTAATCCCTTTATCAGTGAAACCGTTACTCTACCTCTGTGTTAAATCAAATCTACGTTAATTAACAGTACAATCTATTGCAGCAGATCGTATAAGCCACTACAAATAATTCTAGTTGATCACCAAAAAATAAAAAATAATGTTAATTAAGAGATTAAACTAAGATTAATCTTTAAAAGACAATTTGGCGAGCATACGTTAGCTTTCGAATAATTCCCGTTAGGGGTTTACATATATATATATATATATATCAATGTGTAACTAAGTAAAATATGCAGGTCAGTAGGGTTGTGGGAGGAGGGGGAAACAACAAAATTGTGGTTCGTTGTCTGATCCTGGTCAGAGGAATGGTGGCCCCTGGGACAGGTTATTAGTTGCAGGTGGCTAAATTGGTGGATTTCGGCCATGGTAATTGCGGTGCCTGTATAAAGTTCTTTTGAGCGCACAGGACAGGTTTGCGTACCCTGACTGCCACTGCTTCTGCCGCTACCAACAAACGCTGTCCAATGAATTTTTGAATTGGTTGAGGGGACCTTGTAAATTATCCGGATAAATCTGGCTGATTTAATTTATTGATGTTAACGTAGTTGTGAAATATTTTTTTGCGTATAGTTTTGTAAACACTGCTGTTTAAAGTGGATTAAATTAACATGCCTAGACGGATAATGTCGCAAAATAATTTCCATTTTGTATTTAGAATTTTAATTAAAATTTGAAATTGCCACAATGTGTATGAAAATGACCTTAAGGAATGTTTAATGTGCACTGTCATTGTTCCAAAACTGTGAATAAAAAAGGTCTTAATTGCATAATTTTGTCGGCGATGAATTATAAGTTAGAATACAGAAAAGACCTCCACACAATATACAATTATTTGACGATTTACGTTCTTTTTAAGTGAAACTATCGCCTTATTAAATACTACAGCATAAAAACTAAATATATGACAGACGTAATTATGCATGTTTTTATGTTTTTACTCCAAAATACTCCAGGATTCTATTTGCAAAATTTCAAATCTCAAGAGACGCGATAATGAATCAAATTTGAAATAGGATGGTTTGCCAAAAGGCAGACAGACAATGTGTAAGTAATGAAATTGGTTCTATTAACTTGAAAGCAAACCTGTCTAATAAAAAGATCTTAACGGTAAATTGTAATAAGGACATTGTATTGAGGATAAATTTATGCATTCTGTTCAAAAACGAACAATGTGTTGACGAGAAAACACCTGATATTAACGTTAAATGGTTTTAAATATGAAATAGTGGCAAACAAATGTTGACTTAATTCGAGCATGAGTTATATCTTTTCAACAGTTATAACTCAAACTCGCAATAAAGAAACCATATCAACGTCAATTGATAAATAAAAAAAAACACGTATATTCTGGTAAGCAATAATACTTATTGTTGAATAAAAAACGCACAACAATATGAAAACGGGATTAGGCTATCGTGTTTGCTAGCATTGCAGACTCAATATTCTTTGTCAGCAACAACGATCTGCCGAGTAATCTTCGAGTTCAGAGTAAACCTCAAAATACTATGGTACACACGATTCTCGTAACTTTTCTTTGACCTATAGAAAATGTAAGATTTGGTCTACCAATGTCTTTTTATGGCATTAAGCAGCTTATCGCTTATTTGTAAGAAGGCAAGGAGTTGCATTACGTTGTAAAAAGTAAAGAGATACTAGCACACCAAGTTATCGCTTATCTGCCTTGCACTGCTATCCAAAACCTTACGACATTTGGAAGCATTTCCTCCAAAACACCACATGTATTTTTATAATTGAGTCTTATGCCATTCCCTGCAACGTCTTCCGATTTTCCAATGTGTTTTTTTAACCGTAAGTCTACGGAAGGATTCTCAAAGTGTGTATGCAAATGGTACAATGAGAAATATTTTGCATTTTTTCCATAAGGATAAATGAAATCTCACATCTACATGAGCAGAGCGATTCGAAACATGTGACGCGAGGTGACAGTGTGAAGTTAAAGGAAGACTAGGATGGGAGATTCGGGCTGACACAGACCCAACATAATAGACCCTATGCTATCTCCCTGGAGCTATTCATAACTTGTTCCCCCTACAACGCAATTTTTTCGATAATTCAGCGCATTAAAACAATAAGGATTGGCCAGAGTTAGCAATATCGTAGAAAGCTACTTCGAAATCCAGAAACATATGAATTAGCCCAATGTTGCTCAGTTTGTCATAGTTTACGGCATTTTTGGCACCAAATTGTTTTCTTATGCTTGTAAAATCCGCCTTCTGTTTGAGATGTGTTGACACCCGCTGATGTCGTAAGAATTTTCTTTGAAACCAATAGACGGCGGCAAGGATATCAAACGTATTTGGAGTTTAACTAAATGAAAATATTCCATTTACGCATTTAAGACCCATACATAACATTACAGCATGTTATCGTTGGTTTCATGTTATTTCCTAGTTATGCTTTTTAAAACCAATTGTTATTAAATGAGCCATGACCTGATCGGAAAATGTAACCACGCTTGAAGTGCGTTTGTGAATTTAGTAGTAAGATGTTCTTTCCGTATTTCTTTTGGTCCAGATAAAAATTCTGATTTGTGGTTGCCCGTGATACGCAATACAAAAGAATTAGATTTTCAAAATAGGGAATGCCGGGTGTACTGTTCATTAACAGCTGGCAAAACCAAACCATTTTCATGCATTTATTGGTCGCATTTCATTGCTGACAATGCTAAGTGTTTTCTTGCGGGGCTTCATAAATATATATATGATGAAGTTTGCGAGTATAACTCATACTCTTTAGAAAAGTGTTACTGAAATAAATGCACGTTTCTCTTGGGTTGTCTAGGCCCTTATTTTTCAAATATATTTCAAAAAAGAATACGCAAAGGTATCTTCTTGTTTTTCTATGAAAATATATTTCGAACAGCTGTGTTTATGTGCTTTTGGGTGCTTGCTGTGAAAACTGATAACCTGGGTTGTGTTCTTCAAAGTTATATACAACGTTGAAATCCATTGGCACTACGTGTGACGAGAACGTCAAGCAATGGCAAGTGTTCAACATTCTCTTTTTCCCTACTGAACGTAATGTAAAAGCATTGCCGTAAATCAGATCTTGGAAGTCTGCTTGCCTGCTTGGTTTGATGCTAACAAAAATGATGTCGATAAATCTGCGCTAAACGCAGTTCTATAATCAGCTCTTGCAAGATCAGTCCTGCAGTCAGATGGGGTATTTCGAAGCCTTTTAGTGTAAAATTGATCCGCTCGTATGTATTTCCATTGAAGTTGTAAACGTTTAGTAAGCAGAAGTGAAGGAGTTGCATAAGGTTGTACATTTATAGGGGACCCCTTCGTTCTGCCATAGTTTTCTATGAGGTGTCGAGTGCTAGATCCGGCGTAAAGGACGTAAATTCTGAAACCACGGAGTAAAAGTAACACGATTTGATCAGGTCGAAAAGTGTTTCTATGATTGTGGTCATACAAATTGTTTGCTAAAAGGAAGGATTTACTTTGCCGTCCGAAAAAAATTTCAATTTTTTGGGCATCCATTTAAAAGTGTGAAGATAGGTCTGTCTTTCAAGATGACAATTAGCCGAAGAGGAGCATGAGGTTTGTGGATTTCAGCAAAACCATAGAACCTAGTCAGTGAAAGATCAGGTGGTTTCCGCTGCTGCCCTACATCTAGCAATATCACGTTGTTGCACCCAAATCGATTCAGGAGTCCGCTTATATGCAGAACTATTGGTAATTCAGGAGGGTTTGCACCTTCTCATTGTAATCGATCCGATGCATTAAGATTGCTGCTCGTCCTTTAAAGAATATGAGCACTTTAATGTTATTGTCCATTTTAATAACTTCGTTTAACTTATTTCCGCGGGATGCACGATTTTCGTGGTTCAATTCGTCACCAGAACCGTCACCTGCAGTCGCACCATGTGCCTTGTTCCGTCAGTTGCATTGTTTTTTGTAAGCAAGTAATCGAGAGCAGTGATAAATTGGGCTAATTTTGCATTAACGGAAAACACAGATCACTTTATGTACTGCCAGAGTGTTAATACGTTACTTTTATGTGTAAAAGATTTATTTTGAGCATTATTTAAAGCATTCACCGAAGGCTCAGATCAATCACGTTCTGTCCTATTGTTGACGCGTTATTTCTCTTTGGAAATGATTAATTTTATAGTTTTACCAGCATATTACTGTTAGAACGCAGTAAACGCATTTGAATAATTTTTTCAGACGTATCTTGCATCTTAGAATCACGATATGCTTTGCGGAATAACTAGCACCTTTTCAACGACGCCTAAAAGACAAATTCAGCACCACATTTACAACAGGACACGCTTTCGGCGAGGTTCACGCGTAGGCAACATTTGCTGCATGGATTAACTTACTGAGACTGCATAAAGCGGAAAAAAAATAAGGGGTACCACATGCTGACTGGCAGGTAATATATTAACCAATCCGTTTATTGTTTTGCACACAAGAAGTTATATATAAAACTGTTTGTGCATCGTTAGAAATAAGCGCAGGAAGATTTCCTGAAAATATTTCCTAGCTTAAAATCCTCTCCACACAATGACTCAGTTGAAGTTCTGTTTTATTATCACAATTATCTTGGTAGGCGGTGACAGGAGAGATGATGGTGGTAAGTGTGCTGCTTGTATTGCCATATATTCAAAAACATTTTTAAAATAAACTTTATTATGATACATATAATATTGTAAAAAATGAGGCAATTTCGAAAACAATATATAACTGCTCTCAACATATTTTAAACAGTTAAGGTTGGCAGGATTTTAGCCGGCGAAATCACCCTTTTGCAAAAAATTAGTAACCTAGGTTAATGATTTCCATTGATTTAAATGGTATTATATATTATTAGAAGTTGATTTTAAAAAATGAAGAAAAATTATAATATCTGTGCAAAATTTAAAGGGTTTTTAAGTTTTTTAAAAATTAAACTGTAGAAAATGTCAATAAAGGCTCGGAAATAAATTCTGGTTACATGTCATTTTATGACTTTGAGATATCCATGCATGCAGTATTGTATATTTTCATTTAATAAAACTTCAACTACGGTTTATTACAAGGTTTCGTATCTGTTGCACAACTGTATTAAAACCATAAAAAGGCCTTTATTATAGCGTTTAGAATTCTGCAATTTTCCTCAGATCAAATCTATAAATCATAAATTTTGGAAACCCTGAGTGCAAGTCTAAAAGCAAGTTGGTATGTATTTTGGTCAAAATGTAGAAGACAAATTTCAATAGACTATCATATATAATGTACGATCTTTCCCTACAGCATCTGATGGTTGCAATGTTCGATGCACTGATGCATTTCAGTTCACTTAAGTGTTAATGACTGTTTTGAAAAATTACAGTGAAGTAAAAGCTGCACCGTGTTTTTTGCATGTTTGAGATTTCTGCTTCCAGCCGAATGCCAGGGTCATTTTTGACAATGACAAACTGAGAACTAATTAACTCGGTAACTGGCTAACTTTACTTTTAAGGTGGCATTCCTTAATATATCCAACAGATCACGGGTCAGATTTTAATTT
>WEDG01001606.1:0-47705 GCA_017591395.1 Schistocephalus solidus
GCGGACATGCATTGTGGCGGTTCTATAATCAAAACTTCCTTCCTTTATGACCGCATTATCGAGATCACCAAACGACTGTTCAAATATCAATCGATACGCTGTCCTTCCGTAAACAACGCAGCTCGAATGGACCAGCGGTTGTTCAGCTCCGTCATATGCGATGTTTTCCGTTTACTGTCAATTTTTCCTTTTCCTCGATTCTAAAGACGACGTCACGCGAAACAGATCTGGTAATCAGATAAATTCGCGACCTAACGGTTAATAAAAAATTAATTGAACTCGTGAAATCTCCGACGTTCATTCACGGAAATTGAAAACTCCGACGCATTGATGCCGATTAACGCGGGCGTATTGAAGCTCTCGATTAATTGAACGTTGTCGGTTTACCGTTCGTTATCAAACATGAATATGAGTTCCAGTTAATGTATACCGTGCGCTACCGTTAGCAGCGTTTTGAATTGAAATTGCGCGTTCTTAACGAAGCCGATTTATGAAGTCCGGTTCAATCCGATGCCCTGGTTCGGTCAATCGGAGCGCATTCGGTAAAAATCAATAAACGTGGCGCGCGTGTGCGATCAGTTGGGTAAGATGTTTGAACAGCCGACCGACAACCAGTTATACACGTCTACTGTATCAGTTTATCAATATCATATCACGAATCGGCGTTAAATTTATCGAAACAAATATCATCACCAACGAAATCAATATCGACGTCATACCGAAATGCGATATTCAATATGAATGGGGATCCCGACCGATAAAGCGGTCAATTAATTGGACGATCAGTATACCTCTATATCCTCCGGATATGAAATTCATTCATCAGTCAACCTCAAGTGTGTTTCATGCGCGCATTCGCCTGTTCATTGACGGTCTTCTTCAATCTTTATTTCGAGGCGCATAGTAACTTCAGTAATTTATTCGTTACGTTTAATTGCAGACGACGTATTCGAACTCGAAAATGGTATTCGCGCCAGCGTCCGCACGGGTCAAATTGATGAAGATATGTCGACCCGGAGTTGACTTCGAAGATTGCATCCGACAATCTCCGCATCAACTCGATTTCATGCGCCCCGGCATCAAATCATTATTAACCGCCCCTGATTGTCCGTTTACTGGACTGTTCCGAACTCTATCTGGAAGCAACCTTTAGATGAAATATCATCAGCGCCATGGGTTTCACGTGATCCGAGAGCAGTCATTGGTTATGGAAATCATGCCTTATTGGTAATGATTGATGGTAGTTCATCTGACATCGACGACCAAACCGTTTATACGCAAGGCCTTGTACTCAAGATCGATCAAGCTCCGACACCCATACATGTTGTTCATCGGCTAATATGCCGAGCAGAGATTTGAACTCCGGCAACTCATTGGTGAAGCGATCTGCGTTCAGAGGGTAACGCTCAATCGCAATTTCGATAAACGGAAGCCAAGCAGTAATCCGATGACTTCGATTTCTGAAGTGATAAAGTCTGACAACCGTTATTGTTAGTCCGATTGCGTCCCGGTGTAAATATCGTTGTCGGTTGAAAATGACCATCGCGTCCGGCCGGTTAAAATCGATTAATACCGAAAGTTTGAGAACGCACATTGTGATCTTTTCGACTCTCGGCGATGATGATCTGTAACGAGTCGCAGTGGTATCTGTTCACAGTGATCGGTTCAATTCCTTTAAACAGCCCTGGCGTCATTTCACCGACCTTATACATATTATTACATACATACATACATATGGTTGGTTATATACATATACATATATATATGCATATGCATATGCATGCATACGTATACCGGTATCTCGATGTGATTGGGATCTTGCTTCATCCCTCATCATAAGCCGCTCACCGAACTTCGCTGGTTGAGTAATGAACGTTGCGATAAGTTTGCGGCGTATTGATGCGTCTGTTATCGATACGATATTTGCCCATTTTGCCGTCAGTTCAATCTCGTACCAGACGCGTTTGACTCATATAATGAGCCGAAGCCAGCGACTTCGGTTTATGGATCGCGGGCCTGGTTCATGAAGGTCGATCAAGAAGCGTTCGTGCCAGGTGGCACCTGTCGCTGATATTTCAGTAATTACGTTTGGTTTCTAAAATCAAAAACAGTTGTGTCGTGGTCTTCCGCTTCGCGAAGAAAGTCCATCATGGTCACTGGCGTCGGGTGGTGAACTTTTGAGTGGAACACTGCATTTCGTTGGAAAATAAAATGCGCGTTCAGCAATATTCATGACCGAAGACACTTTGTACCAGCAGAGAGCAACTTTATAAAGCAAACCGCATAAACCATCTATGACCGTATAAACGCCGGCGGCAGATTCATACCCCCTCAGCTTTGAATAGCTGGCTGACGTCGAATGAAGTCTGATCAGTGCTTCCGGTCGTCGTCATGCCCTGTCGCTGGCGAGGTTCGTAGGTGGTTACTGATATTCGGTGACTTTTTGCTTCATATGCAGTTGATACTTGCTCTTCGTTTGTTTGTTGTTTCTTGTCGCCCGTCTCCTCGATCGACTCGACAGCGACAGAGTAACGATATCAGGTGGCGAGGGTCGACCAGTTGAATCTTGCTTCCGGAGCAAGAGCTGGCCCAGTTCGGTAGTATCTGAAGTTCGGCGCTGATCACTGCTGCGCGGAGCGAAAGTCAGGCAAGCCTACCACTGCTGGCAGTTCGTTGGCGATCGACTTAGAGGCGAAGAATAAACTTTGAAACAAAGTCTTCACCCGGCATGTTCTTCGTCTTCGGTGTTTGCGCTCCGCTCTCGGATTGCCCGTTGGCGACTCTTCGGTTAGTACGGGCGCTTTTGCTGGTGGTTGACGGGTGCAGTGCTATTGCCGCTGAATGGTACGACCCGCAGCGACAGCGTTCGGCAGGCGGCCGCTGGCCGCCGAACTTCGCGCCCGGCGTAATCCGGTGACCATCGGTGAATCCACTCGCGTAGTGGGCTTCCGAAAGCCGGCGCGTTGTAAGTTTGATCCGGTTGGCAGTCAGGTTATGATTGGCTGGAGCATAAAACATTCTGGCTTCCGGAACACTCCCATGTCAATCTGCGTCGCCTTTTAGTGTCGATGGCCTTCGTTATCATAAGTTGACTAACTGATTCGCGGGCGTCTCCGACGAATTACCGACAACGCCGCCTGAAACAGCGTTGTACCTTCTGCCAAATATGACATTTTCGACCGACAAGCTTCAATCAATTAAATCTTCAACAGGACCATACTGCAGCGTTTCAGCCGGTAAGTCGAACATTATGCCGAAGCGCACGGCTCGACGATTTGAAAGCAATCGACTCTGATTGAGGAGTGTCTCTTCAGCGGCGAATTAGAATCGGAAACAGGTTATCCGATATATGACTTCACAGGATCTTCCTGTAGACGCCATGCCGCACGAAATTGACTAACAAGCCTTCTGGAGCAATATTATGCCGAAAGGACAGTGGTTATGGCGCTGAAGTCTTTTGTCCATCTGGCTGGCTCACCTCTCTGGACACTCCCGGAGCGATACTGGGCGTTGCCACGATTGGATGACCGATTTGTTCGTAAGTGGTTGGTTCGAACATCAACGACGCATGTCAGAAATGAATCAATTTGCATGCGATGACGTTCAGCCAGGCCTCAACTTCTTTAACTCCTCCGGTTCGAAGTGGCGGTTGCCGACTGTTGTGACGACGCAAGACGGAACAGGGTGCCGTAGGCAAGGATAAATTATGCCTTCCTCAAAGCCTAGGAAGAAAATGCTGGGATCGCATCTTGCTATCCGACAGAAGCAATATTTTCAGGTGCCTTTTGATCCTCAATCGTGGAAGATCCGGTTCGATAGCCCCAGTTGGGGAACGGTTGTGGTCGATCGACCGCTTTTCGGTTCGCAGTGAAAAACGACCGGGATATCTTCGATTTCGATTGATGAAACTTGTAATTTATCAATCACCGGCAGTCTGATCCTCAACCCACTGGTGAAAGACCTTTAATCCGATCGCAGTCTTGGTTGCATCGCAGATCGTTCCAGGCCGACTTCAGTATCGAAACGTCGTTTCCAACCTGTTTCCATCAACCTTTGGTTGATCAGCGAACTGACTTTTCATAGATCGATTCGAGGCGATAAACAGTGTTTCCACAGCGATAGTGATAGCCCCTGACTTACGCATCAGTCAACCGCCTTTGTAAAAGTCTTCGACCCCGTAATCTGATTACGGGATCAATGCGATTTCGCCGCAAATCGCGTAATCGACATGGAATCTGATACCGCGACCGTTTCAGTCGACTCAGTTGTGCGATTGTCTCGAAAATTTAAACACGTCTTTCCGGATCGTCTAGTCAGTCGGTGGTCGATTCAGTAACCCAACTTTGAACAAAAATCGAACAGGGCGTAAGCATGATGTTCTACGCTTCCGCTGGCGATATCAAACCGGAGTCTTTGAAATGCGATAATCACGTATCGAAATATCATTGAAATTCGGTCAGCTGAATACCGTGGAGAAAGGGATTACGAGCGGAAAATATAACCCGAAAGTCGATCTCTGCGTCTGGTGATGCCATCGGTCAATATTAAAGTTAGCCAGAGGGCAGACGGAGCAGCAATAGTCGTTTTTCGGTGATCGCCGCACGATCGAATGACGGTAACGTATGGGGATTATAGCCCACGCAGTAATTTCGATCGAAGATGAAAATAAAATCGATTCTTCCTTCATCGAATAGCCATTGAATAAAAAGCCCATCGTTCAATGCCGATTCGAAGTTGGAACAAAGCCTGACGAATCATCACAATAATCATTAAATCGGTTCTTCCATCCACGTTCATCCATGTCCGAAACCGGTTCGGTTGAAGACGATCACGTCCGGCCATAAGCTTGTTCTTCGTCAACCATCGAATATTCGTTAATAACGTGATTAGGTGGTTTATCGTTTAATTCCGCCAGACCTTGCCTTCAGAGCCGATAATAAGCACCGTAAACTAACTGATTTTAGCATCAACCTTCGGCGGGAGGGAAGCAGGTCCGAAAAGCCGTTCTTCTGGTGAGAGGTCTCGACAATCAAGCTCGGCATAATCTCTGGTGGAGGATTGCTCAATCTTTGACAGCCAGCCAGTCAGAAAAATCAACATAACTGAGTTCGGGCACTTCGAGCCGGCAGTCATAATCACCTTCATTGTCCGCTCGGCAATGTTTCGAGTCTCCGGAACACGACCGAAGTTTTCCTTCGAGGCTGAAGTATCAACTGCACCGCGTAGTCTTTTAGCCGTTCAACGGGCTTCGAACTCGAATACTCGATATAGTCACATATTTGTACCACCACCTCTAAGTCTCGGTTCGACCGGGTTGAACGGTATTCACGAGTATCATCGCCGATATGACCATTTTGATCGATTTGTTTAACTTCGACGGGAGACGCAGTGATCATGGAGCATCATTCGAAATGAACCAGCGTAATAACCGGTATTTCAAATGAGCGACGAGTATCTTCACAGCCGAAGCTTCATCGAAATGTATCCGGATCGGCTTCTTTTTGCATTGGAGGAGATGCGAAATCAAATTCGAGCCCTGAAGTCCTAAACCTTTCCGGGACTCTGAAAATTATCTTCGTCTTCTCTGCTTCGAACAGCTCGCAGTCTGATCGTCCGCTAGATAAACCAAAAGAGGTGCCACCATCTCCACAAAACTCTTCAGCTGCGATGGAAGGGCAGCCGCAAAATAGACGACGGCACAACCCAAACAGGGGACGCAGCCTAAAGTGCGCGAAGCAACGCTCACGCCAGTTCATTCAAAAGCCGTGACGAAAACGCGGTTCGCCGACATCGCAGTGGGCGATCGTCAGACGCAACACTTCAAACACGCAAAACAGTTTAACGAATGCGCGACACCTGACGCTGGCATACGCCGGAACAGCATCCAGGACGCAACGATGGCGGTGGTGTGATATGACGGTCCTGGTCAGCGATTATCGGTTCTTCAAACGATGGTTCTTCATCTCTGCACCAGCCGAACACCGTCCCCATCACCATATGGTTTCGCAGATGCAATGGCGACCTTCCTGCAAGTTCTGCGAAAGCTTCTCCAGGCGATAATGCTACGCGACCTTCACACCGGCGTCAGTGACGATTTTGCCCGTCTCCTCCCAGCGCCGCAGTTCATTTCCAGAATACCTCAATTCTTCGCGTTTTCATTGAGATCTTTCTGGTGAAGGTCGGCAGGTAATCGCGCGGGAACTCGGCACATTGAAATCCCTTGTTTTTCACGTGACAGTAGCGGTTGTTTGGTATCGGAGATTTTTATCGTCGATATTTTGGTTGAAGAGACGGGAGGAAAAGCGTTGAGAGGGTGGAATAAAGAGATTGGTACTGGGTTAACGCAAGAGACATCTTCGGTCTCTAGTCCGTTTTGATTTGACTGAGTAGGTTAACCGGACCCCCAGCTTCGAAATTAGGAGGCGGCGTCAGCACCGACGCACCGTCCCAGAGAATCCTGCCACCGCACAATTCCAAACCCACCTGCCAGCGCCGAGCAACGCGCCTGTCCGCACCCTTTGCTGCCCAACCTCCTCGCGCCAGCTCCCAATGCCCAAAAACTGCCGTCGCACGCCACCACACGCGCCGCACCCCGCCATGCACCGTGAAAAACGGGGGTTTTAATCAGTGTACTGAGGTTCCCTTGATTACTTTTTTCCTGCCGGTGCAATTCCCACCCAGGGGCATCTTCTGTCTTGTTAAGTGGAAATTTGTCTTGTTTTAACGATGCAGCCAGAGCACACTCCCACCACGAGGCAGGAGAGGGATATATATGTTATATATATATATATATATATAAGAGTGGCGGAAGTAGGAGGATATAGGGCTGAGGGCTCTAGCCGCCCTCCTGTCTCAACTCGCGGAAGAAGTAGACCAAATCGTCCACTGAGCGCCAGTTGTGGGCTAAGAGGTTCACGCGCGTGCCTGTGTATCCTTGGAGGGAAACTTCTGAACTTTGCAGGAGTTATGCATATATTTGCATATTTTGCGAAACTGCACTTCGCCTGAATTGACGGAGAGTGGTGGTGGTGGTGGTGGGGTAGGACGCCAGCTGGACGGTGGCATGATTAACGCTTCGAAATTAGATTATGAAAATGAAGTACTCGGGAGAGCTGCGCGTGTGGCTCGAGGGTGTTCGCCCTGGCGTAATGGACTCAGAAGGGTGGGCGGTTTCTGTCTCTGTATTCGGCGAGGGAGGGGGGGGACGATGAAATCACTGTGAAGCCCCACATCTAGGCATAAAGACCCCCGTCACCATCACCACCGCCGTGACAGATTGTTGCATCCCTGTGGAATTGTAACCGCGCTATGCTAATACCAAGCCGGAGTGAATTTTCATCGACGGACCACTATCGGTACACATGTATTGCACTTTGTGTAACAAGGGCTGTTGACGGGAGCGGAAGAGATCCACAGCACCCGCGCAAGCGCCACACATTCGTCCTGTTCATCTCAACTTCTGTTTTGCGTGTTTGGGTGTTGCGTGGTCTGATGGGCGGTCGCCCTTTTCTGATATCCAGCAGGTGTTGTAGGTGCATTTTCGTCAGCAGGGGAAGCGCAGGTGGATGAATAGGGCGCTCAAATACCTAACGTGGAGCATTTGCTTTCGCACACACTTTTAAACCGCATCCTGAATGTTTGGGTTAACCCATCTGTAATCTAATTTGCAGCTACCCTTCCATGCTAACAGGAGTTTTGGAATGGTGGCTTTCACGGACATACAAGCGGACTAAATTAGACTGCATGCAAAACGGACTGTTTGGCAGAGGAAAAGACGAGGTCCCTTAGTTTCAAGTCCCAGGAAAGGTTTAGGACTTTCAGAACTCAATTTGATTTCGCATGCTCACACTCCCATGCACAAAAAGGGGGACAGTCAGTTCAGTAGTTTCATTAAACTTCAGCTGAATACGTCGATGCACCGACGATACAGTTTAACTACGCTGGTTCGTTTCGAATGTCTCCATGATTACCTGTCTCAGTAAGTTTAAACAAATCAGTAAAAATGATCATATGGCTGATATTCTCATGGCTTCTGTTCCAACCCAGTTAATTCAGACTAAGTGAAATTAATTTCATATATGACTATATAGTATTCAGGATTCGAGAAAGCCCGTTGAGGCAACTAAAAGACACACGGACAGTTGATTCATCGGCCTCCCCCCATGCACTTCCTTCAAGAAACGCTTACCTATTCAGTCGTGATTGAGAATGAGCTTGTGCAGGCGAGAGACGAGTAGAAGGTGATTATGACTCGCAACTCGAGAGAGTACTTGAACTCCAGTTATGTTGTTTTTTTCTATTTCTTTATCGCTGTCGTTGAGGCAATCCTCCACAGAGAAGATTATGCAGGCTTTGATTTAATCGGAGCCTAAAAATCTCCTGGGAATCAAGTCAGCCAGGCAGCTTTCGGATACCCCCTGCTTCCCTCCACCGGGGGTTGATTTGCCGTCACCCCCCGCAAATGGTTAGTTTCTTTTTGGTGCTTGATTATATCTGACGAAGTGCGAAGAACAGACAACGTGTCTGAAGCCGCACCTAGTCTTAATGCGATTTGTGGCGAATTATTCGGTAAACAATGAAAGTTTGACGAAACGAGCATAATTTACGGACATGATCGTGCTAGCCCGAACGGTTTTATATGCCTAGAGCCTATGGAAATTACACGGGAGCGATATGACTTGCTGGTCAACCCTATGGATGAACGTGGGATGGAAGGCCAAGGTGCCCGGTTTGTGATTATTGTGATGATTCGTCAAGCGCGTTTGGCTTCAGATGGCATTGAGCAGTAGGCAGTAATGTGTGTGTGTGAGAGAGAGAGGAGGAGAATCGATTTATTTTCATCACTGATCGAAGTTACCTGTGAAACTATAATCCACCTGTTCACGGAGGACATTTGTCCCCTTCCTAGTCATTACAGCGTCTGAAAAAAGCTGACAACACGCCTTAGATGCTGCCTCTGGCCTAACTATGTGGCCGGTCTTCACCAGACGCTTCAGGATCGAGCTTTTCGGAACCTATTTTTTCCACTCAGCAATCACTCTCCTGAGTATTCAGCTAACCGAGATGTGTGTATTCGTAATTACATGCGAGCTCAGAACTCCAGTTTGATATAGCGAGCATAGAACATGTACCGCCCTGTTCATTTTTTTTTATTCAAAAAGTTGATTTCTGAATGCAACCACCGGCTAACCCAAGAACGTCCAGGAAAGGCGTATTTAAAATTTTCCCGGGCTTAATCGCAACTTGAATTGACTGGCGCTTTATGTGAAAAACAGTGCGGTAGACCCCGTAACTCATGTTACTGACTACGGCGAAAATTACATCCACACATTGTCCATGGTAGATTACGGGTCGGGGCTTTACAAGACTGGTTATTTGTGCATAAATTCAGAAGCTATCACTATCGCTGTGGCTGCAGACATGCCTCGGGTGTCTACTGAAAAAGTAGTTCGTTGGTTTTGTCTAACCAAAGGTTGGTAAACAGGTTCTATACACCCAAAACGGCATTTGTTTCTTCAGTACTTTTGAATCCTTCAAACGATCCTACGTGCAGCAAGACTGCGTCGGATTCGTTACAGGTGCTCACCGAATTTAGGTTGGATAGACTGCCACAGTGATGAGCTCGGCAAGTTTCATGTCAAAAATGAAGATATCGAGACCTATACTACAGTGTTTTTTCCTGCGAACAGAAAACGTTCGATGACCACAACGTTCCCAACAGAACTGCTCAATATAGAACAAACAGATGCTACGATTTGGGAGATGTAAAGCTTTCTACGAAAATGTACTCTTCTATCAAAAATGCCAAAAAAGTGCAGTCCAAAAGCATTTTCTTCCCTAGGAGCAGGAAGGTAGTTTATCCCTTGCCTACACCGACACCTGATACGTCTGCGTGTCTAACTTAGTCAGCAACCACTACTACCAGACCGGAGGGTTAAAGTTGAGGCTGACTAGACGGTCATCGCATGCAAATTGTTCATTCTGACATGCGTCTGATTGGTGTTCGGACCAACCACTACAGACTGGTAGGAAATGAGTCATCCAGTGTCCAGGTCGTCTGCGTGCCGAAAAGCAGCGCGGATCTGCTCAGGTGTCAAGAGGGGTGGAGCCATTTCGGATGGACAAGACTGTACGCCATAACGCTTACTGTCAGCACAATAAACAATTTATCCAAGGGGGGCATTTAGAGTCCAATTTCGTGCGGCGCGAAGTGCCCTGGGAAGTCCTGTGGGAGTCAGCTCTCTCGGATAACCTGTTTCCATTCCCTAATTCGCCGCTGAAGGGACCTCCTCAGTAGAGTATTCTTTCAAATCGTGTGAGCCTAGGTAAAGCTGGCCTGTGGTCCCTGACTCCGCAGCTGAAACGCTTACGTATGAAATCCTGTTGGAGATTTGGGTGATTGAGCATCCCAGTCTGAAAATGTCCGCATATTTTAGCCAGAAGGAATTGGCGCACACCGCTCCACTGACTTCAGGAAGCAAACGAGGTTCAACCGGGAGGCCGAGATTAAGAATAGGAAGTTACCTGCCTGGTCGAAGTTAGTTAACTTATGATAGCAGAGGGGGCCATCGACAAAGAAAGGCGACACGTTGACATGGGAGTGTTTCAGGCTTAGAATGTCTATACTTAGCCAATCATAACCCTGACTACCAGCTGGATCTACAAACACAAACACACGCGCGGGCACGAGGCGCAGATGGCCCACCACAGATTGGATCTACCAGATGGGTCGCAAGTTCTTCACCGAACGGAAGTTCATCAGTAGCTGGCCACCTGCCAGACACTGTCGCTGCAGGTCGGGTATTTATTCAAACGGCAATAGGCGCACACCGATCTATTGGCTTCCTGAAGCAAAAAAGCGCCGTACGGATGGCAAAGGTCACTAACAGGCAATCAGGCCGAACTCGGCCTGAGAGAGACGAGAGAACATGCAGGTAGATTGCTACAGAACTGTTTCGGGTTTATTCTGCCCTCATTCAGTCAATCATAACAGACTACCAGCAATTGGTACAGGAAACACTGACTTTCGCTCGCACACGGCGCAGGTGGTGTACAGACTGGGTCTACCAGATGGGCCCTCAGCTCTTACTCGAACCGTTCTTCGTCAGTGCCTCGCCACCTGTCATTCTCTGTCGCTGCCAATCGGGTCAGTCAGGAATGGGCGCAAACAGAAACAAATCAAACAAACGAAACAAATATGCTGCATATGGGCCGCAAAATTCACGAATATGGTAACCACCTACAGACCTGTAGCGACAGAGTATGACAGGCGGCGAGGCACTGATGAACTTCGGTTCGACGAAGTGTGTAGCTATTCAAGCGAGTGTAGGCGTACGCCGACCTATCGGTTTCCCGGTATTTATACAGTCACCATTGTCTGATAGTTTTATACGGTTGCTTATAGACTGCTCATATTGCCAAAACGGCTTTGCAAAAGACATGTCTATAGTCATCATTTAGGTCCTTCTTGTAGTCATTACTCGATTACTTGTTCACGGTTACCAGCGAAAGTACGTGACCCACTCAAAAAAAATTCTACAACCCACCAGTATTCGCATGATGGAACTCGCTGCCAAGCGAGATGGTGGCAGCCGACACAACTGTTTTAGTTTAAAAGTAACCTTAATTGCAAAATATGTGACAAAATTTTTCTTTCAGAACATAACTTCTTACAGTCAGCCTTGTAACTTAATTTTGATCTACTCTCCTTCCGCACTAAAATAGCAAAAATTGCTTTAAGCTGTATTATATATGGAATCAAACGCATTCTAATTTTGCAAGATTGAACTGACTGTAAATAGGCAAAAATATCATGTATTAATAGACACATCAAACGCACCGCCTGTAAACCTTCACAACGTTCATTATAGCCAACGAAAAGTTGGTGGGCGAACATGATGGGATAGAGCAAGATCCCAATCACATCAGTGCGAGCATATACATATACATATACATATACATATACATATATATATATATATATATATATATATATATATATATATATATATATATATATATATATATAAGGTCAATTGCAAATGACGCCAGAACTATTTTAAAGGTAGACAATCTGTGACAAATTTTGCGACTCGTTCACAGACGACCGTCCATCATGCCGAGAGTGGCAGCTTTCGATCACAATGTACGTTTCTCAACTTTCAGTATTATCAATTTTACTTAACAGCCGGATTTTGCAATGGTCATTTTCTTAATGCTTTGATATTTTGGGACTGTGGACTATGTAGGCGGTTACATTAAGACTGGCAATCACTTTCAAAGAAGTTATTCCGAAGTCATGGATTACTGCCCATGCCGTTTATGAAATTGCGATTGAAGGCTGCGTTACTCTCCCCTCTGAACTGAATCACTCACAATGGTTGCGGAATTTATGAATCCAAATCCTCTACTCATGTGCCGACAGGACAACTATGCTATGGGTGTCCGAAACTTGTCAATCTTAAGTACAAGGCCTTGCGTAAAACGGCATTCCCGGGTAAATTCTGATGTAGATTCCTGTAAACCTTATGAATATTACAATAAAACACCAATTTCCTGCTCATGGCTGCTCTGGATCACGTAAAAACCCATAGCCTTTGTGTCTTCCGCATCTAAAAAAGGGATTTTAACCAGTTAGGTAGGAGTTGGAACGGATCCAGTAAACGAGACAATTGGCGGATTCTGTATGAACCCAGTACAGGGCACATGAAATGAGTTGTGCAGGAATTACAATGAGATACAATGCTAGTCAACTCCGGGTGGATCAACAAACGCACTATCTTCATATTTGACCCATTGCGGACAAGCTGAATTGCAATTTTTCTGAGTTTTGAATTACACAGTCATCTGGCTCTCAAACATGCTGCTCTTGAATAAGTACAAATTACTATGCACGTCAAAAATAAAGATTGAAGAGACCATCAATGAACAAACTGAATACGCACCTTGAGAGCCTACTTGAGGTTGGCTGATTGCAAATTCGGGAGGGGGGGATATAATCCGGAAAGTTAGAAGGTAACAGTCCGTCCAAATTAGTGAGCGCGTTTTATGGTCAGAGTCCCATTCCTTGTGAATTATGCAGCTGTTGGTGACGTGATGGTATTGGTGTTGGTGGTGGTGGTGGTGGTTCTATTTGTTTTTTTTGTCGGAGGCTGCGCGATTCAGTGTCTGTGTGATAAACTATTTAGTGACGTGAAAATTCTGCAACTGAGTGTCGGTCAGCTGGCTGAAACGTCTGCCCGTTAGCTGATTGGCTCACACGCGCCACACGTTTTGTGATTTTACCAGATGCGCGCCTCGCCTCCGATTGGCCAATTGGGGCATAGTTGAATTGGACTCTGTCGGCTAACGTTAGGGGTGCCTGACCTTCGAGTCAGCGCTGTAACCGTTGCCCAGGGCACGAACACTGCAAAATTCCCATGCTCGTCCTGTTCTATGTTTAAACTCTTAGGCTGGTAACTAGGCTCACTTTGTTCAAATTATCCGGAGGCTATTACGCACGTTAATCAACATGTCACGTGGAGTTTCTTCCGTGAAATGAACATCGAATTTCACAGAGTTCATTTCAAATTGAATTTTTTGTGCCATTTAGGTTCGCAGGTGTCCTAGTTACCAGATCTAATTTTTTTCGCATGACATGCGTCTTTTTAAGAATCAAGGAAAAGGGAAGTAAAAAATTGACAGTAGAATCATAAGGGGAAAACGTAGAGTTAATTGCTGCAAAGTACTGCCTTATGATATAAGTTTAAACCATTAATGTGTTGGGCTGAAGACCATTATCTGACAACCATGCTGAGACAGGGTCCAGGCCGTCCTTCAGAGAAAAGAGCTGCGTGTGATTTAAGAGGATGGCCAACAACCATATCGTTGACATATTTTATTTACAGACAGTCGTTTGGTGATCTCAAATCGTCAGTGCGCAGGGAGGAGAGAGCAGGGGATAGGATGGCACCTTGAAGGACACCACAGTTGTCGGGAAGGACCGTAGATATCCACCTGCCGGAGTGTACGAATTGGGTGCGGGAAGTAAAATAGTTTTTGAGCCACACGCGGATGTTTTGGTAAGGAGGAGATGGCGCAGAATTGTGTTGAAGGCAGAGGAGTAGTCAAGAAATGCACATGCGCACGCACGGCAACACTTATCTAAATCTCTTAGGGCAGAATGGACCACAAGAGCAACGGCATCTAGGGTACTACGCCTGACTTTAAATGCGACTTGTAATGGGTCAAAGAAATTGGAGGAAAAGGGCATAATTCGATCTACGGCGACTCGTTCAGAGGGCTTCAGTATAGCGGAAGAACAGGCGATTGGATGAAAAGACCAACATTTGTGGATATTTTAGGGATAGGGGTGATTCTTACTGTATTCCAAACGTCAGGAATTTTAGACTCCAGGTGTGTCAAAAAATGGGCTATCTGAGAGAAGCAACGTCTTAGAGTAAATGGTGAGACACCATCCGGTCCAGCAGCAGCTGAACTACGGACCTTTCCAGGTCCGCTGTTGCCACGGTCATAGGAGAAAAAAACACTTGGTGTATTAGCGAACGTTTGTTTGAGGGGGGATTGGAGTCCGGGGAAGTATGGGACAAATGTTCATTTAAAGAGGCTAAATCAGCATCAAATGTACCAGTTTGTTGTATTGGTCGACGTGACGCTTAAGATTCCTCCCGAGTTTAGCAGAGGAAAGAGGAAAAGAAGGCGTAGACGAACAGACAAAAAGCTGACTAAAAAACAAATAATTTAGTCTAAAAATCTCACTTTATATTAGAACTTTAACGTCATCTAGCCTGCCACGTAGGCCTTGCTTGTAGAGAAGTTCCTTTTCATGCCTCAAAATTTTTAGATAGGGAGAAGAAATTCTGTCAGGTCTGACCAAAACGGTATCAAGTGGACAGCAAATATTAAAAATTTCTTTTTAAAAATGCTGTGAAGTAGCTGGAGCACGATTCACCATTGGATTGTCTGAGGAAGGGGGGGATTGCGTATGATATACAAGCCTGAGAAGGCAAATTTTCGTGGAGACGTATCGCAAACCTCAATTTTCCTTTCGGGTTTTACTAGCACTGCATGCGTAGAAGTGAAATAAATTTTTAGAAGGTCTAATAGCACAGAATGATCGGAACTGGACCATGGAGCTCTGTTTTTAACAAGGAAAAGTTTAGATTGGTTGATCAAAATGTGATCAAGAGGGGCATCAGCGCGATTATTGAAGGAGACAAGATCATCAAGGCCTAACAGTGTAAGATTACACACGATTCACACGATTCAAGTAGCTACCTAAGAGAATAAGATGCTCGGCAGACAAAAAAGCAATTTTTTGTGAGAGAAAGGCAAAAAATCGGGTTAATGCACCTTCACAGGTAGAGGGGGGATATTAATATTAACAAATTTAATGCCTTTTAAAGTATGCAATAATCGGGGCTTATGTATGGCAGCGATAACGTCTATCGAATAGTCAGAATATGAAATAAGGATGAAGCAGCCAGGCCCCCGATCACCTCAGTTCGGACCTTTGTTTATGACTTCCTCACGCAATCGCTGGAAGAGGCATTTCCTACTTGGGTCGGGAGCTGAGCTTCTGGAAACCACGCAGACGATGGCGTGACAAGTAGTCATCAACAGTTGGGACGCTGGAATGGACGTTTCTGGCGTAATGGACGTCGTCAGCCACTTCACTCTCGAGTTGCAGTTTCTGTCAATGTGCGAAGACCTCCAAAAATTTTTAAAAGCATGTTTTTTTCAAAATTTTATAATTGCGAAGAAGAAAAAGATATGATCGCTGAAAAAACTTCTTTATTAACCTGGTGTTTCGGATTCTTACTCTTATTCCTCAGCGGATACAAAGTCACATAAGGGCAGGGGATAGCACGGGTGTTTCAATGGCTAGGTCACTACATGCCAACCACAGGTAGCAGCTCCCGACTGCATCGCGGATAGTTGAACGTGGTGCAAAAATTTTCTGATGAGCCAGGTATTGCAGTGTGCAGTTGCTATGCTTCTGTGTGAATGTCAAAATTATCGGCTACCGAGTGCACCCAAGGTGGTTTCTCGTGATACCATAATTGCCTGCATCCATGGTGCTTACTACCAGACTTTCATCGCCCGTGGGGGTTCTTGGGCCATTTGGCTCGCCGGTGCACTCCGCTCTGATGAGGGATTCGAGTGAGAATCCGAAAATTCAGGTTACTAAAATACCTGGTTCTACCGATCTTTTCTTACCCTCTTCGCGACTGCTTACTGGAACTAGCCTCTTCAATTCTATTCGCAAAATTTATAATCTTCCATGTCCCAAGATGCTGGCGTTTCCATGAGCCGCTGGAGTTGCGGTAAGAAGCCCGTGGCTAACACAGTAGAACATTTGACCTAATAAAGCTCGATGACCAAGCTAATTGTGCAATATGTCAGCGGTGATGTCCCATGTTGCACAGTGAGCCAAGAAAACATTTGAAAAATTTCGCTTGGAGGTCCTAGCCATTCCTCGTATTCAACGGTCACTGTTTCATCGCAGTATATCATTTGTTCTAGTCGATGCATCATGACGTTGCTGGGCAGGTTTTCAGTTCCTAGGATAAATTCAAAATTCACTCGAGCAATGCTTTGAAAAATCAATAATTTTTCTACCGTTGAATCCATTTGTTACCCAAAAGAGGTAAAAGTTTATAGCTGTCAATGAAGAATACTTTTCCAAAATAAGGCGCACCGTTACTGTTAAATAAATATTGTTTCCTTTCATAAAAAACGGCTGCAAATTAATTCCCACCTTCTAACGGCAAGCTTTTGAAATTGAGCCGTCATTTTTATATTCTCCATTCGCATGTGAGTCTTCTTTTATGTACTTCGGCTGACCTATTTCGCCCGTTTTATACCGAATTTTAACCATATTTGTTTATTCGAACAACTAAAATGAGGTTATCAGCGCACGACGCTGGCGCCGTTTTGAAGGAAGTTCAGTTTGCTCTATATTTTCGGACTCATTCAAGGACGATCTTTCACGATGTTGATAGGTGCAGTTTTCGGCCATTTTTTGTGGTCTTCCGGTGTTATGTGGTTTGTGTGCCCAATCTTATTCACGGTAAATGGGGATATTTTTTGCTGCAAGGTTAGGAATTTTAGTTTCAAAATAAAGCACACGTCTCTCTCTCTCGATTCGAAGTCATGAACTAATTTAGAGTTGAATTCTCTGAGCTGGACTTGCAAGGCCCAGTGGTGTTTGGGATTATATGTATACCCAGGCAACCGTGTAGCCTCATGGATGAAGCGAAAGTCTCGTAGGTGACTCCCAGGAAGTAGTTGAGAAGAAGAGATGCTCGTTCGAACCCATTCGCAGAGACAGTCACAGATTCCTGCGAGCATCTCACGACTGCCTCATATAACTAGGCCAAACCGGTGAACGAAATGTCTGGACGCCTAGTCGGGATCTGTATTGAGCGGAGATGTACCAGCGAGATTTTCAGGACTTCCGAGTGCAGTGCTATCTTGCACAAACGTAGACGAAGACCTATAGTAGATGTGCTATCTCAAGAAATGCTAAACAAAATATGGAAATCTGTTCCTTATTGAAAAGTTATTTCAATGGTGCTTTACTTTCTGACCTTCTGTAAATGCAACACTGTAAAAATGATGCTTACGTAGAATTAATGTTCTGTATTGATGTTCGATGCCATCATTTACTGATATACATATTTTACATTTCTATATTCCATCTCTATTTCTTTGCAAATTGCGCCCATTTCAAAGTGTACACTTGAAAAATGTATCTTTTAGTTTCAAAAAGCTTTCGAATTGCCAAATTATTTGGAACATGACTTACTGTTACACTTGAATTTCAGGTTTGCAAACGACCTACTGTCTAAATGCCATCTAGGGATAATTATGAATTTCTCTGTTCTAGTAGAAGGCTGCCACATAGCATCTGTAAAATTTTGTAATTAATGATATCGCATCAATAACTGGACAGATACGATGCTTGATGAAAGGGAGCCTCAGGGTCTTAAAACATTTCATAATTCGAATTTGTTCAAAACCTAAAGATGTAATTTACTACAAAATGAGTATAATAGTGACAGTTTTCGTAAATGGATTCCGTGAAATATAGTTGAGTTTATAAGGGCACCTAAATTAAATGAGGAAACTTCAATGCAAATAAATAGTCTTGTTACAGAACATGGTTATTGCAGGCGGTCGGAAAAGAGTTCGCTTGAAAGCTGGCATCGTGACGTGACTAATATATCTTGTGATTTTACTGCACGAGGAGTGATATTACTTAAATCCTTTTTAAAAATATTAAAAATCCCTTTTCCGAATTTCTGTTTGCTTTTCCGGAGATCGAAAATCCACTCCCTATGTCTTACTTCCCTGGCAGATGAGCTTTAACAGAATGTCCGAGGCAACCGCAGACTCACAGTCACACCGCTGTTTTATCGAGCTCTTGACTGCTGCTGCTCACGAAATGTGAATAACGAATTAATTGGTAGACGAACGCCGGTCCCCATGTCCGCAGATAATTGTAGTTGTACCGATCGTGACTCAATTGGAGGATGACTAAAAGCAAGTCAAAAAAGCCATCGTAGCCCCCCTATCCGTCTTGAATTTAAAGATAATACTGAGCAGTGACACTCCATATGATTTCCCGTCTCGGCTATTCATCTGAAGGGGGAAGGGGGTTAGCGAGCCCCCTAAGGCCTGTTTTGACTCGAAATGGTGGGCGGGGGGGGAATTGACGAGTTAGACGTCGATGACGCACCAATAAATCCGACTGAGAGAAAAAAGAAGCGTTATAAACATCGGACCCAGGTTTACATTTCACAGTCTGGCGTGAATCGAAGTGTGGGAACGGGCACGTAGTTAGCAGATAGATGTCGTTTTTGTGCTTGTTTCGTGTACTATAATCCACACATTCACGCGCCCCCCCTCTGTCTCTCTCCCGCTCTGCCCACTGACAACTCAACCCCCGTTTCCAAATCAACATGTCATGAACACCGACTAGCAAGTGCTGAATCACGTGAAACTGACTCCGCAGAATACCGACAGGTTGAAATTTTGCGACATTTGCCACAATGGGGTTGGCTAAAACGCCTCAGTATTACTCACGACGGTGCTTCTCGGTGGCGCGCTTCAAGATACCTACGCTAGCCTTTCTGGATCTATGTTACCTGGATTTTCATTCCTAACATCTTACGGATTTGCATGCCACTGAAATGTAAGCACATCCCGGCATGAAAAAATTGACTGCGAGAAGTAAAATAATCTCCAAGGCAAGAGACAGCCCAGCCGGGAGAGCTGCTCAAGGACGGGGTGGGATAATACTGAAGACACGGCAACCCTGATATACATCGCAATAGCAACAGCATCTAGGGTAATACGTGTAAGTTGGAGTACAATTGTATGTAAAGCCACGATGTGCGACAGAACAGGCAATTGAGTGAAAAGATTACATTTTGTGTATTTTTTAGGGACAGGAGTGATTTTTACTGTAAATCAGGCGTCAGTAAGCTTGGACTACTCACAGGACATGTTAATAAGGTATGCGCCCATCGAACATTGATAATATATCCACAAGAAACCGGCCAGTTATCGTGCTCTTGCGAGAGTTGGTAGAGCATTGGACAGCTAACGAACACGCCGCGAGGTCTTTCATCGTGTACCGCTGCTTAGAGGTTGGTTATGGGTGGCTGATGATGGCTAATAAGCCACCGAAGCAGTTTTCTGCTTCCTTTATGGTTTTGTTTCACATACAATCTAGGTGTTTTCCTTTCGGTATTCCCGAGGCGTTTCCACAGCACCAGTCTTGTGCCGCGTGCGCAAACTACAGTCGGTAATGCATCTTGAAAGTAAAAATTCTTCGCATATTAAAGAATTGTTTATTTGGAGTCCTTGCATGACTTAGTCTCCGGACGGTCTGCAGATACAAATTCAAAAGGCCCCCTACATTCTATTGGCCAAGTTATGCTGACTTGAAAATAAGGCATTTCAACTAGACGCTAAGTTAGCGTTGATACCATTTGTTCATTTCCACCAAAAGTAAACAGGTTCAACAATGGGGGAAACTACGAGCTCCAAAAGGACTGGTCCTTTGTAACGGTGACGCAGGTGGATGGCGCGGCCGGAGCCGCACCTGGGCGTGCCACCACACCTGACTCGGATCCCACGGAGTCGGAGTGTCATAAGGGTGACATTACGAAGTAGCCAGGGTAGCCAGACTCTCAGTCCACCAGTCAGCCACTCCACACAAAACACACATTGGACGGACCGCGCGGTCCGAGTTATCCCGTCAGTTGGCAGCCTTCCAAGCCACGGCTTTTAGTGCACCGTGATAGTTTCAAGCGCAACAGATTGTTTATCGCGAGGAAATGCGCTGAGCCGTCGACCTCACTCTCTTCCCCACCCCCCACAATCAGACCAACTTCCAAGCCGGTCAGTCGTTTGATGCGGAAATGGGCGCAACTGATGGTGACCTCGTCAACGCGTACTACGTACACTGCTAGCGCCTACAAATAAAAAGGTTGAACATTTTACCTTCACATGCCACGCAAAAAAGTGAAAGGACTCTTAGGCCAATGAATGTCTACACCTTGAAATGGGGAGCCCATACGCCCAAACGTATTCCCAGGGGGGCTTAAATAACACTTGGGCCAGCCGGCCCACTTAGAATTGAACGTTTAGTCACCCAATCAAAAACAAAGGCAAGGTACTTACCCAAAATTATATTGAAGTAACCAAACACAGTTTCTTATACTATCTCATGGGACTGGTATCCATGACGTAGGAGTTTTCCAACTGGCGGCTGAAGTCAGTCGTGGTAGAGACAGAAGCAGTCCAAAATTTCCTTCACATTTTGGTCATTGCTGCCAACGAATTTTCAAGTAAAAGTTGATTTTACTTATACCGAACTGGAACCGAAATTCAAACGTAAAATCCGAATTAATTCACTTGTGCAAATAAGAAAAAAATGAGATTCGTGGGAAGCGTACTTTTGTGGATACTGTTTATGGGGCCTCTGAGGTATACTCGCCTGGAGAATGCTTTGCCATGAAAAACGCAGATGTGATTTGGCAATTTTTTGGGTTGCAGTCGCAGGAGTAACACACAGGGGCTAACGCCTACCATCGCCTTCTGTTGATCCTGGTGTATGTTCCTTGTTCTCATTTCCACACCTTGATCCCTCTATCCATCTATCTTCCATCCACCTATGCTAGCTAGTCGACCCTGAGGAAATGTCAGAATACTCTTCACTTTTTGACTGTCCATGTAATTATGTTGTTCTGCGAGCATGGCCTTCAGCCGAGTTGTCCACCGATTAGAAACTGATCTGTGAGCGCCTACCAACCAACGTGAATATTCTTGATCTAAACCCGTGGTTCATTGGGTAGAACATTTGACTTCTAATCAAAAGGTCACGGGTTCGAGCCTCGGGTGGTGCAGCCCTGGAATGGGGATGACTGGCAGATGACGGCTAAGAAGTCAGAAATGGGCAGTCCAGTCTTCCTTGCCGTTTTCGGTTATCTTATTCTACCTTTTATACTATTGGCTGCTGTACAGCTAATGACGGGGCTCAAGAATGAACCCCAAGGCAGAACGGGACGAGTGAGTTCCATCAGTGTTCGCTGGGCATCTATCAACCAAGGACGTACCAGTCATTGTTTCAGTGCATGATAAGTTTTAACAGAAGCCCGTGTGCTACTGATCCATAAGAATGTGCGCTGCAAAATTTGTATGCGTAAAGAAGTCTTTATAACCTCATTTAATCTGCCATTGGAAAGCATTTCCAAAAACGTGAACAGCGTTATTTTCTGGACCCAATTTTACACTTCGCTTCACTTACGGCTGAAGATAATTAGTTTATGATGCATGCATTTTCTCAAAATGGGAGTAATTTTTCATTCAAAACTGATCAGTAAACACGGTTTATGGGGCTCCAAACCCCGATGGTAGTTATTCGGCCACAAAATAATCGAAAAAAATCATGCAAAAACAGTGCAATTGTCAGACTGCGTGAGTGTAGTTCGAGCTTAAAAGCCCCACCATTTTAGGGTGGTACTGACTTGTTTCGATACCATAATTTGCCTTCTGTCATGGACTTTAAACCTTCAAAAGTCTGGCCTATTTGAATACAACTATGAAATCTGACATCAGTCAGACGGAATCGCAGAACTTGGAGATGTACAATGGAGGACCATGCAGCACAATCACGCGATTTTTCAAACATGACACAAACTGCCGGCTTTGGAGCGTGTTTCCTTTTGCAAAACCCTACTCGTTTGAAACGTCTACTTCATTTTTCTTCTTCTTCTTTTTCTTCTTTTCTTCTTCTTCTTCTTCTTCTTCTTCTTCTTCTTCTTCTTCTTCCTTTTCTTCTTCTTCTTCCTATTCAGCAAATTTCAACCGAGTTAAACTTTTAAAAGAGCGTTTGATGCCTTGCAACAGGCATAAAAGATGATGTTTTGATAGGAAATTTTTGATTGGATTTTTGATGCTCTTCGATATCCAGAGGAAGTAAATGCAGGCACTGAAACGTGGCGTTTATTGCCCATGTGATTGCATCCTCTCCTTCTAAATTGCTTATATCAGTACTCGTAGAAATTGAAACATATTTCATAGAATACACGAACTAAAGATAATTTCTGCATGCATCCTATACTAACTTACGCCTTCCTTAAAGAAAGAGAAAGCACCTGTCGTTTCTTAAAAAAAGTGTTTCAATTCTTACATGATGTTGAACCCTGCGAGCATTTGCATTCTTAGCATTTTCAAACAACGAACCGTTTATTTTCCATATAGTGGAAATCGTATATTTATCAGAGTTATTAAGAAGATGCCATGTAGGGCTCATGAAACTTTAGAATGCCATGCATACTTCGTTAGCAGCATTCCGCACGGGTGGCCTCATATTTACAGTCTTTTTTCATACCGTAACATGCCCAATATTTAAGCATAAAATGCAAAGAAGACGTACTTTGGGCCCTAATGAGTGCAAGATAATATATGTTTGCACATGCTTTCTGAGGAATTCATGTGAAATTTTCAGGGCATCAAAATGGAAGATAAAAAGATGGCACGTGATTGGTAAATGTGGCCATAAAGAAGCGCATTCAACATTCGGCCTCCTGGCATAAAAACGATAACTTAGGAATTTGCTGCAAGATAATAAATATTTTAACTCCGTGAAATCAATATTTTCTAATTATAAACACTCTAGAGCGTCATTTAACCATCCTTGAGATGTGCCATCCACTGTACAGTCGTGCTATGCCATAAGAGGTTAACAGAACTTCTGAAATGGGATTTCAATTTGAAAATTAAGGTTGTAAGATTAAATATCGTGCACCATAATCCCGGGATACTTCTGCCATGGGAGGATGCTGACTTTTTGAGAGAGGTTCTTTCCGACCGCCTGCAAAAAGTAAACTCTGAAAAAATAGTTAATTAATTAGCATGCATTTTCTCTCTAATTTTCGGTGCCCAATAGAGGGTCTCCAAAAGACAAGCTGCATACATTCCCGCCAGCCATTTGAAAGATTTCAAATAGCACTGATAAATTTTTCGAAATGATTGTGACCCATGGTGCATACTTTAAAAGTAACATTAGTAACAACCATATACGCTATTTTATGATATGACATTAAGGGTCTTAAAAAATTTCCTAACTATGAGCTTTTTAAATATGAAGCATATATTTCCTTAAAGGAAAACATTTAGACGTAATTTGCTACCGAACGAGTAAAAAAAGCATATTTTAGGGCATTTTTTCTAAAAAATATTTTGGAATTCATAGAGACATCGAAAGTAAAAGAGAAAATTCCTACCACTTACGTAGTCCTTTGCAAAGAGTAGGGTTTTAAGAGGCATCCAGAAAAATCCACATTCAAAAGCCGACATCCTAGTGTGAATTATATACCTTTGCTTATGCTGCGCGGTAAATACTGGTTCAACATAAATGAAGTTTTTTCCTAATTGCAAGTACATGCCCAAAGTTCGGTTACCATTTCATGTGATAGCACGAAAGTTGCCACCCTGGAGGCAGCTGGCTCCGTCAAACTGGTTGGATGACATCAAACGTCGAAATCTTCCTCCAACTCACCTGATCACTTGCCTAGCCCCAATCCTAAACTTATCCCTAAGGCTAAACTCTATTTTAACTCTGCCTCATAGCAGTGAATATACCCTTAATCGCAACTAAGGTGAGACAAGTGTAAGCCAAACGAATCTTATAGAGCAACATTTAAGTACTCGCTTGCTTAAACAATGCAGCCACTTTATTTCTTCTTCTTCTTCTTCTTCTTCTTCTTCTTCTTCTTGTTCAACAAATTTCAACCGAGTAATACTGTTGAAAAGAGAGGAGACCAAGACTGCAGCAGGTTTTGGCTTGTTCTGTGCCTTGTCAATCTCTGACACATTCTCGGAGATGCACTCCGAGCTACGAATTCGTCGTTCAGGAATCAACTCAGGATAGACTTCGATTCCCCCCATCCCATGTAGCAGGTCGAGTGGTCTGGCATATAAAACCCATGTTGTGGTTTCTCACTGAAGGTTTGGTAGACCTGGGGATTTACTCAGAATGCAGGTAGCATGACATGCTGGTGAGATTTTTACTACCTTCCCTCACCGCCGTTAACTCCATAAAACTAAAAAAAAAATCAAATTAATTTTAGTGGCCACTTTTGAAATCCGCACGGCATGCAAAAGGCTTTCCTATCTAGGGCGTTAGTACCTAAGGGCAAGTCGACTCCAAACTGAAACTAACTCATCGGCGTGCCGACCGCATCTTCTAATGAGTTTCAATTACTCGGGTGAACACTACTGAGTTCAATAAACAGACGAATATGCCATGTCATAGAGCTATGGAATAAAGGATTTAATGGGCCTTCATTTATCCGCAACTCAGGGAAGCAAATTGAGAAGATGTACTGAACATTACGAGAAGACAAGTAATACTAAAGTTGCTTGTATAAGTTCTCGATCAAAGACGATATCTGGGAAGGAATACAGACGGTTGCTGAGAGCCACAAAGACCAACCCGTTCAAATTGAATCCAAAAGTACAACGTTTATTTCATGTTTCAGCATCTTGTGTAATCTTAGCCGACGGCCGGATGAAAAATTCTCAGAAATAAACGCCCAGAAACGTCTTTGTAAAAGAGTAAGTCATGCGTGATCGATGTGACTGCTGCTTAAGCATGCTGATCAATACAGTCATCGAAGGTCGACCGACCAATCAACGTTCCGTTTGAGTAATAATGACGGAAGCGTTGACGTGTACGCACGCCATTATCCAGAGCGTTGAAAGGCGATTGAGAAATTAATCTTGTAATGCAATATTAGCCTGGCAACTGTGAAAAATCCCTTCGTATGCTGGCAGAACATCAAATGCAATAACGGTGGCCCTCCCATTTGCATAGGAAACATTGTGGTTTTTTAAAAGACCAATTAGAATGCGACCCCTCCATGGTCGATGTCCTCACCAGCCTTTATTGTGAGCGCACACACGTGAAAATATCTAGGTCAAGTCACCAGGTAGGAGTGGCTTCTGGGCCGATAGTTGCTCCTATTCACATTTGTACCGGAAGGCCTATTATAACTGTCACTTGGGCGACCGAAAATGCGCGACAAAGGATTGATGAATTAAAAGTACTAACACGGAAGTTAAATGTACCAGGACCCACTTTCCACGACACACGATCGATAGGCTGAGGTTGTTATTCGCTATGAACTAAAAGACCGTCCTTCAGTAGGTAAGCGCATTCGGGTGCAGAAGGTAGCCTCAGTTTGATCAGGGAGAGAGGAATTTTCGGTCATTCATAGAATCAAAGTTGATTATATCTGGGTAAGAATTCCAAAACCCGGGGGTGGGGCGGAAGGATGAATAACCGACTGATCAAGGCATTTTCCACTGAGTAATAACAGTAGCAGTTGTGTAACGATAGAGAAGCATGGGTTGACAGGCGTTTCAGGTTCCCTCGTGTACTCAGCCGCACCTTGAAAGGTAAGCTGGACTATTTGTCGCTTTGTGGCTGGCCTACGCTGACTAACAACATTGTGGTAATGACGTTTAATCTATTATTCAGACGCCTGTCAACAGGTTATACTTCGCTCTTCTACTTCTCCTCATGGAAATCGTGGAAGCCCTAGAGCAAAAGCCTCCTGTTCCGAAGACAGGTCGGGCCGATGAGGTGAGGAGGTGTTGAAGGTGAGAGGTGTAGGAGGCTGAGGAGGAGGAGAAGGAGGAGGTGGTGGTAGATACGAAGGGAGCATAACGAGGATGGTGATGATGATGATGATTGTGCTGTTACTGATGCTGCTGATGATGATGATGCTTACGCTGACGACCATGCTGATGCTGGTGATGGTGAGGATGGTGGTGATGGTGATGATGATGGTGGGGGTAGTGGTAGTGGTGGTGGTGGTGGTATTGGTGGTCGTGGTGATGCTGGTGATTATGTTGACGCTTAGGATGATGACCACGATGATGCTGCTGCTGAGGATGGTGGTGATAATGATGCCATGTATTCAGAACAGATCTGCTGATTTTCCTTCAGAAAATTCGTTCTATTGCAGCCACAGCAAGCAGGATACGCGACGCATGCCCTCCGTGCTACGTCCGAGAGATACAAGGCGCAACTGCAGTAGAGTGGGCCTAAGCGGTGAAGAGAAAGACCTACCTTACCAATCATCTACACCTACGGATTTTTAGACACTGAGCGACAGAACATCCCCGGCACTCGTCTTAACTGCAGTAACCTTATCTTCGTGTGTTAATCCCGACAACAGCGTTTACCCAGCGAAGTTTGTGCTTCCTGTGTTCTCGGTCAACTGAGGGTCATTATGTTGCCCCGCTATGTCCTTGGCATCTTCCGGCAAATGGCCAACGGTCAGTTTTAAATTGCGCAGATGGAAGGAGGTCCTAAAAGCTGCCCAATGGTTGATGGCAGGAAGATGATACGAACATGATACGAAGAAGAAGAAGAAGAAGAAGAAGAAGAAGAAGAAGAAGAAGAAGAAGGGGAGGGTGGAGAGGTGTGGAGAGGAAGTGCAGTAGGAGAAGAGGGGGAAGGAGGGAGTGAGGGGATAGGGACGATGAGGGTGTCGGATGAGAAGGAGGAGGAGGAGGAGGAGGAGGAGGAGGAGGAGGAGGAGGAAGAGGAGAATAAAGAGGAACAGGAGGATGCGGAGGAGGAAGGAACGAGGATGAAGAAGTGAAGGTGGAGACGAATGGAGAGAAGAGGTACAATTGGGGGTGGGAGGGGGAAAGATGGAGTGGAGGATGGATGGACAGATGATTAAAAGACGATTTTCGAGGCTATAGGGATGGGGCAAAAGGAGATACAGTGGGGTGGCGAACAGATAGTGTGTCTACAGTATCTTGCGCGTACATATGTTGGTGCAGTCGGTTCCAACTGCCGTGTGGCTTTAAGGGTCTTGCTGGGACATGACCCAGCTCCTGCCACAATGAGAACTTCTCATACATTCGATTGAGGAAGAGAAAAATCAAAAGATAAAGGAGAGTAAAGCATGGGATAAGAGAGACAGACCTATCCCCAATGAGGTAGGCAAAAACTATACTTATAACTCCAACGCCTTCCAATGTGACTATTATCGTTTTCTCTACGAAGCAGAATATTACAGGCCGTAGGTTAGTGGTTGACATTCAATGAGCAAATAGTTGGCGTCCAAATCCCAGGTACTGCAAAATTTGGGTTTGGTATGTCTGGCTGACGATTATTAATAAACCAGAAATGTTCATCCTAATCTTCCTTGTCTTCTGTATATACTGCTGGTGGCTATGCTACTGCCTGCGGGGGCTCTAGCTTGAACCCCTAGGAGCAATAGGACGAGCTCATTCTGTTATCTGGTTAATGAATGCCCTTCCTACGATAGGATACCTTATCCCCCAAATCACGGAGCTAATGAAAAGTGTTGCCTGCTTCGCCTAGATCACTGAAATGTTTACAAATTTTGTCATTGACAGCTGTATATTGCCTTTGATCTAGTCCTACCTTGTCAATAATTCCTTGAAACTTTCTGCCAGTCGGTATCAAAATAAAATTTATTAGTATGGTACAAGAGTGAAGACGTCTAGCCGACGGGTTGTCGAGTTTTAGTATTAATTGAGTTAAATATGTGAGGACGGGTACTTCTGAAATACCGCTTTAGGGGTAAGTAGGTATTTGATTAGTAAATTTAGATAAGAAGAACCATATCCTGAAAACACCGGCGAATTGGGGAGCATGAGAACAGTTCATTATTTTAGTTTTAGTTTATTCATCTTCAGTTCCCTCAGACTTGATTATGGATATTCAAAACCTTCGTTTGCATTCGCTTATATTCGTTTCAGGGTGAGACTACGGTGCAGCGACGGCTCAAGGTCGGTCGACATACACGACCCTCTAGGTCCCGCAGCACTTGTATCAAAATAAAATTTGATTAGTATGGTACAAGAGTGAAGACGTCTAGCCGATGGGTTGTCGAGTTTTAGTATTAATTGAGTTAAATATGTGAGGACGGGTACTTCTGAAATACCGCTTTAGGGGTAAGTAGGTATTTGTCTAGTAAATTTAGATAAGAAGAACCATATCCTGAAAACACTGGCGAATTGGGGAACAGGAGAACAGTTCATTATTTTAGTTTTAGTTTATTCATCTTCAGTTCCCTCAGACTTGATTATGGATATTCAAAACCTTCGTTTGCATTCGCTTATATTCGTTTCAGGGTGAGACTACGGTGCAGCGACGGCTCAAGGTCGGTCGGCATACACGACCCTCTAGGTCCCGCAGCACTTGTTTACTTAGAGGGGTCAGACGTTCCTGGCAGATTTGAGGGGTCATTTGGTCATTTGAAGCCTATTTTTCTGTCGCCCCCTCCCCTACCTCCCCGTCACCACAACCTGGAGTCAGATGACCAAGTTCAACCTGCCCGTACGGTAAATTAGGTTGTAGACAAACGTGTGCACGAGGAGACAAAGCTGAGACAGTTAAGAAACGTGGACGTAGCCGCTCTTCTCATCACTTATATGGAAAATTTACTTGCATAAGTGCATTTTTTACGCCCAAGCCTATTGCAGCTATCCGAGTCCGGTAACACCTCACGCGTCAGTGAGTCTACGATATCGAGGACTACCTTGATTCAGCCCTCTGACTTCTATAGGAGTACTGCTCACGATTGAAGGCAACATCCGTTGTCGTACGAAGGTGGGAAGTCCTTAGGTTTATCTTCTTACTTTAATTCTGTTCACCTCATGATGTTCTCCGTGAAAAAATTTATATGAAAAGCCATCATTGATAATGCTATTTAGGTCGTATAAATCTGCGAACGTTCAAGATCTGCAGTGTCAAGGCTGTTGATTTTGTCGTGCTTAACTACATAGAGAAAACAATGACGACTTTACAAGTATAATTTATAGTGGCGGTATATGAACTCTCACTGTTGCACGCAGAAGCGTTGTTTCAAATGATTGCCTTGCTGATACTACTTGCCTTGACACCACCAGTAGTAATGGTAATAGTAGTGACACTCATAATTCTAGTAGTAGACGTAGAAATATTATCATTTATGATGGCAACGATTAAACTAGACGCTCGGTATTTATCTTAATAGAAGTTGAAAATCGGGTAGTGGTTGATTTTTTTCAAGACACATGCCTTAGCTCCTCTAATAGAGCGGCAACCGAAGGAAGTACTGACCTCCTTTGAATTCAGTTCTGCTCAAAGTAAACAAGCCGGAGAGGAGGCAATGACTAAGCAGCTGGTCAGTAGTACACAAACACCCCTTTTAGCAGGGTAGGCGGCAGGAGGTCTCAGTTCTCGTCACAGTGCGTCTCTGACAACACCGAATTGTCACCGTTCATTCGCGACGACCCTGCTCGAGGGGTGGTGAAGGACAGGCTAACTGAGAGCTTGGCTGCTGGGGACCTTGTGGGCCGTGAATCGTAAATGTACTTCCGGGCACTGTGAAACGGGATGTTTGGAGAGTGAGAGAGAGAGAGAGAGAGAGAGAGAGAGAGAGAGAGAGAGAGAGAGAGAGAGAGACGGGTGTTGTCATTTGCCAGTGGACGGCAGAGGACTCAGTCCGGAAAAGGGATGCATAATTTACTTGAGCGCATCGCGAAATGTTGGAGGGGCGGGGGCAAGTACAGCATCACCCCAGCGTCCTCGGTCCCCTTTCATCCCTTCCACGCTCCCCCCCTCTCATCCCGCAGTTGCCCCAAGCTTTGCCCTGTCAGGAGGCTTTTTGGCGCTAGGGCTTCCAAAGCATGACGCCCGTGTTGGGCGGGGAGTGATTCGTTCCCTCTTACGGCACAGTGTGCGGGTGCATTCAGATTTCGAGTTCGTCCCAGATCTACACCCCACTGCGTTCCGGTAACCACGTGTCGGGGAAGCGAGATCGAGAGCAGTAGGCAGAAAAACCTCAGTTAACTTGGTCAGCGGCATGCCCACTTGCTCTGAGCGGTGTCTAGGCGCCCCGTCACCCCGCCAGCACCGGGGGGGGGGGCCTTAGAGGTGACCCTGGGGAGGTCGGCTCGAAGGGGCGACACACGCACGCACCTCGCATAGGCGCTAGCCCCATCAGTGACTGGTTGAACCACGGCTGTCGTTGCCTTGCTAGAGGAAAATATGTTTTACTACATTTGGGAGCGAGAAACCTCCCCTCGCCCCCTGGCCAGCGTCCTACTTCGACAATGGACAAAACCGTGCAGTCCATGTAAAGATAGATAGTCTCTTACACGGGAGTTCTAAAGTTGGGAAGTCTGTGGAATGCTGTCAAAGCGGTTGACTCCAGTCTCCTCAGCTCACGTCTATAGCTTTGCAAAAAGAGAATTGCAACACTGGAGTAGAATACAAGCGGCTCCAAGACAACCACCAGACTGAAAGGCTTCGAAATTGACAAAACGGTTGAAAGTAATTTTTGGAGAGACACTGGGGGTATCGACGAGCTAGAAACAGAAATGTGGGTCGCAGATCGGACGTGAAAAAGGAAAGAGAATCGAGAGGAGAAGGGTTAGGCGGGACGATGAGGTGACAGCAGAAGGAGGAGAATGCGTAGGAACAGGAAAGGGGGACAAGAGGAGGAGAAAGAGGGTGATTAAAGAGATGGAAGAGGAGTGGGAGGAGGATGTTGCATAGGATAATGAGGAGGAAGTTCGGCAGAAGGCAGACGAACGGTAGCGTGAGAAGGAGGACAGGGAGAGAGGACGAGGGTGGAGGGGATGAGGCGAAAGAATGGAAGGAGGAGCAGGAAAGACAGGGGGCACACGTGAAAGAGACTGGATTTTTGTTTAAGCCGTTTTTTTTTCGTAGTCCGTTGATGTCCACTGTATGCTCCACAGAAAGGTGGGGCAGGGTCTGTGACTTGCGCGCGGATTACTTTTAAGTGATAAGAACCTTGTGCTGCAGCTACCGCACGCTCTCCTCCTTCACCCACCTGAGACCGGTGTCAAGACAGAGTCAAGAAGACCAGAGATTGGAGAGGGCGCAAGTGGCTGGCGCGGCCGGAGCCGCCCCTGGTCGTACCACCACACCTGGCTCGGATCCCACGGAGTGGAAGTGCCATAAAGGCCACATTAAGAAGGAGCAATTGCAGCCTGACTCTCAGTCCGCCAGTCTACCACTCCACACAAAACACACATTGGGCTGACCACGCGGTGCGAGTTATCCCGTCAGTTGGCAACCTTCCAAGCCACGGCTTTTAGCGCATCGTGATAGTTTCAAGCGCATCAGGTTGTTTATAGTGAGGAAAATGCGCTGAGCTGCTGACCTCACTCTCTCCCCCACCCCCCCCCTCACAATCAGACCATCTTCCAAGCCGGTCAGTTTTCTGATACGGAAGTGGGTGCAGATGCTGCTGACCTCGTCTACGCGTACTACGTACACGACCTGTTCCCCAAACACAAGCACTAGAATTTCACACAACAGGTGGTTCGATGGCTTATATTCCACATCATACTGAGAAGGAACCATCACTGCCTGACCACCATCCGAGCTGGTCAGTTGTCTGATGAGGGAGTGTTCGCATTGGCTGACGGGTCAGCGTACCCGTCTTCGCGCGACACAGCACGACCTGGCCCCCATAACGCACACACCAGGATTCAATAAATCAGGGGATATGGAGGAGTCATCGCCGCCTGACTCCCAGTCCACTGGTCAGCCACTCGACACACACAGCACATACTCTGGGCCGACGGCGTGGTCTGGTGTAAGCGTCCGATTGGCAGCCTACCAAGCCAAGGTTTCTAGCGGTGAATTCCGCTGTCTATGATGCGCATGTGACCGAATAGGCCCATGCGATAAGTGAATGCACGAGGACAGTGAGGGCAGTGGAGTCAGCGATCTCTGCTGTGTGTTGGAGCTCCAGGCACTGGTTCACCAGTCTCTGTACGATGGATTCGCAAGTGACCGACCAGGCCAATGCGTGAAGTGAATGTGCAGTCGCATTGAGGACAGTTTAGGAGAGAGTCCCCATCGCTGATGATGGTAGTGGCGGTGGTGGTGGATGTGGGGGTAACACGTGCTGAGCATTGTGAGGTGGTATCGATGATGGTGGGACTAATGGAATTGATGTCAGGGGTGAGGGTGGGGGAGTCCAAAGGAGGGTTTACAGAAGTTGACGTAGAATTTTGAAATGTCGGATTGTTGATGCATTGCGTCCAAAGATGTCCGACAAGGCTGATTTGCGCGCGGCAGGTGCGGTGAGTGCGTGGGCATTTTGGGAGGGCCTGTGAATTGGCGATGTTGGCCCGGGGCGCTGGTGACTTTCGTGCCGCTCTTTTAGTCTTGGCAGCGGCGATCCGGTTGGCCTCATAGATTGCTGAACCAGTCTTCACGGATCTTCTCCATGCCGGTCTATCCGAGGTGAGATCCTCCCAGGTCGCTGGGTTGATTTGCAGTTGCTTCAGCGATTTCTCCAAAGTTTCATTGTAGCGTCGTTTTTGACCTCCCTGTCGTCGAGCGCCCATAGCGACATCTCCGTAGAAAAGTTGTTTGGGTAGTCGCTCGTCGTCCATTCTTACAAGGTGACCGCTCCATCACAGTTGCACTTGCCTCAGCATGGCGTGGATGCTAAGGATTCCGATCCGCTCCAGCACTTCCGTGTCCGGGATCCTGTCGTGCCATCTCAGCTTCAGTATTCTGCGGAGGCAGCTGAGATGAAAGTGATTCAGCTTCCTGGCTTGGTTCGAGTAGACGGTCCAGGTTTCCGATCCGTAAAGGAGTGTAGACAAGAAGACGGCCTTTTACATCTTCAGTTTGGTGTTCAGGTGAATACCATGGCAATTTCACACGGAGGCCTGCAGCCGGCCGAAGGCCTGACTTGCTTTGGAGATCCGTTGGGCAACCTCGTCATCAATTCTCGTGTTGCGCTACATCGTGCTTCCTAGATAAGCGAAGGTTTCCACGTTTTTGAGTTGAGCACCGTTGACATTGATTCGAGGAGCATAGTATTCCGCGCTGGGTAGCGGCTGGTGCATGACAACCGTTTTGGCTGTACTGATTGTTAATCCAAAATCAGTGCAGCCTGCGGCGAAGAGGTAAATGCTCCTTTGCATGTCCTCCTCCGTCACGGTGTTAAGGGCGCAGTCGTCCGCGAAGAGTAAATCAAGGACTGTAGTCGTAGACACGCGTGTTGAAGCCTGCATACGCCGACTGTTGAGAAGGTACCCATCAGTTCTGTAGGCGATGCGGATTCTAGGCTGCTCATCACGGTAGGCGTCCATCAGCATAGCCGAGAACATGATACTGAACAGGGCGGGAGCCAAAACGCAGCCCTGCTTCACTCCGTTGATCCCTGCGAATGCTTCGGATACCGTCCCGTCGTCAGTGATGCGCACCGTCATCCCGTCATGAAGCTGACACACCATATCCGTGAACCGCTCAGGACAACCAAATTTCTGCATGACTTTCTACAGTCCGTCTAGATTCACCGTGTCAAAGGCTTTCGTAAGATCCACGAAGGTAGTGTAAAGATGAGTTCGCATCTCCTGGCACTTCTCTTGTAGTTGGCGGGCGGCAAAGATCATATCGGTTGTTCAGCGGTGTCGGCGGAAGCCACATTGGCTTTCCGGGAGCAGGCATGCTCTAGGTGACCATTCAGACGATTTAGAAGGATACGGGTGAAGATCTTCCCGGCGATGTTGAGCAACGAGATGCCTCTGTGATTATCACAGAGTTGTCGGTTCCCCTTCCGTTTGTAGAGATGGACAATGGTCGCGTCTTTGAAATCCTGAGGAACTTGTCCTTGGAGCTACACCTCAGGGAAGAGTGTTGTGAGTTCTGCCATCAGCCGGGGCCCACTGTGCTTGTAGACATCCGGTGGGATTGCGTCGGTTCCCGGTGCTTTACCGTTGGAAATCTGCTGCACGGTTTGGATGGTTTCTGGAAGGGAAGGCGGCAGATCCAGGTCATTGTTCGTGTCCACTTGAGGAGCCAGTCAATGGCAGCATCGGATATGGCTGATGAGCAATTAAGGACACTTCTGAAGTGCTCGGCCCAGCGCTTCAGAATTTGCGATTTCTCTGTCAGCAGTGTTGTGCCGCCAGAGCTGAGCAGCGGTGCGGTCCCCTTCTCGCCGAGTCACACTCACACCTTACCTGACAACCAGGCTACGGTTAGGGAGAGACGTATCCCACATCAGTGGGATTCCACGGGGGCCAAATGTAGTAGGAATAATTGTAATCTAGTTCTCAGTTCTCTAGTCACGTACTTAGCTTTAGCAGCGAGTTATCCCGTAAGCTGGTAACCTTCCAAGCCACGCCTTTTTGCTCGTCGTGAGTATCTGACATCTTACAGGATGGGTGGAGCTTACGAACCGGTAACCGCCTGGCAGATCGCAAAAGAACCTGACAAAGAATGCCAATGGAGAATATAAGCCTAGCACACTTGCTCCGCAGATCTAAACTACGTTCATGCTCAAGTGACTGCTTACCACAATATCTAACTTTAGGCCTACCAATTTTATTCAAAATGTCAGCTCTTAGGAAGAGTTACGTTCCTGTGAGAAAGCCTAAGAAATAATATTTTGACTGCTGTCCTGGACTGATGTCCTTCGGGCATCGCATGTCTCTTTATAGGCCTGTACTCTCTGCATTATTCCGCGTTCGCGGTTCGGGTCCTTAAGCGCGATGAGTAACAGTCAGTAGACAACATGACTGCGCCTCTAGCCAGACCATTTTTCAAGCCAACCAAAGCATGATTTTAATACAGACCGTCTTTTATTGCCTTTGAGCAGGAATTTAATATCGTTTTTAGCACCTACTCGGGGGCAGGGGCGTGGTAGTGGGGGTGGTGGTTGTGGTGGTGTTGGTGGTGGCAGTGAAGGAAAATCATCAGTCCTAACGAAAATCTTCGCAACGAAAATCTTCGCAACGAAAATCTTCAGTCCTAAGAACACAAAGGTTAGTGTCTGCCCGAAATACCCTTACGCCTTTTGCCTAGCATGCATTTGTAGTACTTTAAGCCAGATCGCAACGAGCCTCAAAGCTAAAGGCGACATTTTAGTTCATACTTAAAATATTCAGGTACTCGTACCAATAAGTACTAAGTTACACCCCAAGTAACGTCGGGTTATACCCACGAATACCAAGATAGCTGCTTAGACCTTAGTTTCAGCCCACAATTTTAACACTACTTTAGTCTAATTTCGAGATTTCAGTGTATTCCGAAATCTCATTATTTTCTAAGAACTTGTCTGCGTACTATTCCACGTGGCATTGTGCGGATTGTAAGTCTAAGGTGCGTTGTTTTTCGATGAGTGACGTAAGAGTTTCCAGTCAAACAAACGTTTGCCACTTTTTCTAAATTGACATATATTCTGCCCTTTATATATGCTTTTGCGTTGGATAATCATTCAGAAAATGCCTTCAACAAAGAGCCGGTTTTTTCATAGAACTGGAGTGGAAAATGGATGAAGCTTTTTACGTAATTTATTCGATTAGTTATATCATGAAATCATTTTTAAAAAACTGCGCAGTTCATTCTGCTGCCTGCTGAATATTCTCCATATAGTAAAGCCACATAAAAATAGTGCCAGGAATAACAACCAATTGATTCTAATCAGCTGATAATGGACATTCTAGGACAAGCAAATTGAGGGTACAGATTATTGGAATGCGACGTTGTCGATTCGTTCATCGAAGTGAAACATTCTAGAGTCACGCTTCCATGAAAACCTCCATCTCAGTTTGGGCAGCGTGTTAATGTAAAATAAGAGCCAAACTGCCGAGTATTCAGCACGTCAAGAATCCGGAGCACGGGTGAAATTTCGGCAATTAATGTCTGAGAAACGGACTAGCGAAAGCTCACAGCGATCAAAGGGGGAGGGAAAATGCTAATGGGATTAGGCATTTAGGGCATAGTACATGCCTCCTCTAAGTACTACCCTCCTTGCACCTCCATTACCGCTATGTACCTGACGATGGATTGGAGCGAGAATCCGAAGGGTCCTGCCAATGAACATGCTGTTCCATCAATCGAATCTTCGTCGTCTTCTAAACTGTTTCCTGTAACTCGCTTTTTTGCTTATACTGGCAAAATGGGATTACTTGCGGGATGGAATGACTTGGAAGCGCCATCTTCACTCGCTCCTCTTAGGCCGGCGCCGGCTTAGTGGTGAGGATTGAACATGAGAGCTGCCTTCATGGGTTTAATCTCAGTTTTAGCAACTTGGGAGGATCTGATATGGAAGACGAAGGACCCAAACTAAGGCTCCCTATAATAATAAAGACTTATGTGTTAGTTTTAGTAGAGCCTAGAAATTGCCTTCGGTTTCTGTGTTTTTAGCCCGTTTAATGTCTACTTCAACACCGCATTTCCATTCGTGCTCGTTGTTCTGTAGGCCTTATCAGAGTATTAAAACAACATTCTGGGTTACATTCCTGTTTTTAATATTTATTTGCGAATGCTTTGTTCTAGAGTTGCCTGGTGTCTCATCCATTAAACCTCTTTATACCACTAGTCTCGGTTTGGAGTTGCGCCTTGGATACTAATCAAAGAAGCATCAATAGTTTTCATGAATAGGAATACGTCACGGCGGCTAGCTAACGCGCTCTATTTCCACGTCAGAATAACTCAACCAATAAATACTAGCGAACAGTTACAGTGATCAAAGTGGGTTAAATGCTAATGGAATTAGGCATTTAGGGCATAGTACCTGCCTCCTCTAAATATTGTCCTCCTTGCATCTCCATTACCGCTATGTAACTTACGATGGATTGGAGCGAGCATTCGAGGGGTCCTGCCAATGAGCATGAAGTTCCAGCAATCGCATATTCATCGTCGTCTTAACTGTTTCCTGCAACTCACCTCTTTGCTTATACTGGCAAAATGGGATTACATGCGGAATGGACCGACTTGGAAGCGCCATCTTCAATCGCTCCTCTTAGGCCGGCGCCGGCTTAGTGGCGCAGTTCAGTTGCGATAATTGAACACAAGAGCTGCCTTCAGGAGTGTAATCTCAGTTTAAGCAACCTGGGAGGATCTTAAGGGGTGGTGGTGGTTGTGGTGAAGGGGGAGGAGTACGTGAAGGTGAATGAAAATATTTAGCTCTGTGAACACAAAAGTTAGGGTCATCCCGAATTATCCTTGCCCAATTTGTCTAGGATTCAAATGAAACACTTCAAGTGAAATCACCAGGAGCCTCCACGTGAAATGCGGAGGAAGCGAAGAGGTGAGTTCCAGGAAGTAGTCTCGAAGAGACGTAGACACGATCACTTCAACAAAAACTTTAGTGGTTTGCTGTTTCGGATTATCTCTCGAACGCACCGTCCCTTGTCCTCCCATCTAGTAACCCTTTCTACGAATGTCTCTGAGGATGGGTTCGAGAGGAAATGCAAAACGTCCTGCTGAAAAGCTCTTGTTCCATTGATCGTGTCTCTTTCTCTGCACACTAGTCTAGTCACTAGCCATGAACCTTCCCTTAGCGTTTGTGATCCGGAGATTAAAGCTTAGCCCCGTCAGCCAGTAATTCAATAATCTGTCCGCAAGCCAGTGACTGGTAAGAGCCTGACAAACCGGAAAACACATAGGCCACTCATCAGCTTTGACAGCCCTGCAACTTATCAGTGCGTGGATCCGGTTGGCACGGCATAGCTCTGCTTCCTCAACCGGGATGAACACTAGGTGCATCAGTTGGGCTGACGAAACAACCGTGCTACTTAATTTAGTATCTCATGAACAATGCCAGATAACATGCCAGCATTTAAAATGCACCTGCCTGTTTAGTAATCATCTAACGCGTTTGGGCTTATCAACCAACAGTAATACGCTCCCAGTTATTTCGCTTCGTCGTCATCAACATGATCAACCTTTTCTGTTTTATTTTCTGTTTTCTCCCAGTTTAGGGAAACCTTGACTCTTCAGTCATTTTCCACTGAGGTGAGGAAAGCTGAGAGACGCGAATTTACCCCAAGGAATTTTCGTAACCATCACTCTGTCACACTTTTCCTGCCTTATCGCCACCCCCTCCAGTGAGTACAAGTTCGCATTAAATCAGTCATGGTTTTAGCATCATTTAATTACCATTCTGGTCTCATTATGCTTCTGATCCAGACACAGCGACAGGCTTTTTGGTTGATAAGCACGTAGGGACACCGTGTAATTGGTCCCATCCGAAATTTGTTTATCCGCAGAATGGCCCCCTATCCAAGTCTGGTCACGTTCGTAGGGCCGGCGGAAGCGGTGGGGGCAGATTCGCGGGTTGAGATACAAGATCTCTCACCTAGGGCGGTTAGATTCGCACCCACTGATAAACACCGCCCCGAAATGGGGTGACTCCTCGTGTCTGGTGTGTCATCTAGGCTTTCTTTTAGATCGGAGGCCGACAAACGATGAGCCCCGAAAAACGTTGACAAAAGGGAGCGTAAGTGGGGGTTGGGTGGAGGTGAGAAGTGACATTCGCTCGGCGTTCTCGCAGGAGAATAGCACTTCAGATTTAGAGATCACAGTCTCGGTGGTGGAAAACCACGTGAGTCGGTTTAAGTGAGACTATATATATATATATATCTCTCGAATGGATGCGAAGATTCAAGTGCCAGATGTTTGTGGGATTAAAGAAGAAGGCGGGTCGATTCAATAAATGGTCTTTGACGCAGGGCTTTGCACTTCGGCGCCAGATCGATACATCGATTGATTTATTTCTCATCAGAGGGCCAGGCTTCAGTCAATTCTTTGATCGTATGGTTTCCGGCGTGGGGTGATTATCTTGACAGCTGCGAAGTTGAAGTCATGACCACTTTCGTAGGTGTGGGCAGCTAATGGCGATAATTTGTTGTCCCATTTTCCAACCAGTTTACGTTCATGTATGCGCGACCAGAGCATAGTTAAAGCTCTCATCTTAAGGCATTGCTCTTTGAGAGTTAGTCGACCTTTGATTTTCATTATCCTGCTGCGCGTGGTAGCTCTGGGCCGGTGTGTCATTTCAGCACCCTGCACCGCAATAACGCCTTCCATCGCTTCTGAGACGTTCTTACTCTACGGCAGAGGATGCCACATATTTGGTATTGTCTCTGTTTGGGTACTCCGGGCCGAACGCGTAGGGGTCGGTCATTCTGCTTAAATTGGTCGTGGAAATATCGGGCCTTGCGCGTTTTTTCCTCCGGCCTGCTACGCTGAGTCTGAATCCGTTTGAAGCGCGTTCTCCCATAGCGTCGTTTGTGAGCCGTGAAAGCGGAGAAGTTGTGTGGTGTTCGTTGCCTTCTGCGCAGAAAGTGCGAGCCCCGTGGAAAGTCACAACAGCGGTGACCATTCAGATCTGCGCTCACTCTGGAATTCGTAATGACCGCACCTCTCAACGGAAGAGGTCGCATTGATTGGGCATGGGAAATTAGAAACTAATTGCCTCACCTGCCGTCCTTGATTGCTTGTGCGAGAATCCATACAGTTAGGGTGGTCCTATTCATCCGCCACTTTTGGTTAATGAATTGAGAATACCGTTACTGAGCCTTTTGGAACTGATCAAGACCAGATTTACATGACCGCTTTGAATAGATAGGACAAACTGGCGCCTCTCACCCGGTGATGTAGTACACGAGGTCCGGTTCGGCTAGGTGGACGAATCAACCAAATGATGACCAAGGAAAATATAGCTTACGTCATACAACTATCACATGCTCGCCTCCTAACGTCTAGACATCGTCAATTGAGATCGAAGGGGAGGGAAAGATGAGAGTTGAGTGAGTAAAGCCGGCATTGCATTCTTTCCCACTGCTCCTGCAGTGTGATAAAAAAATTTACACGAACGAAAAATGAACGGTTCATTCCTGGTCAGCGGAAGCCAGGGGATGGAGCGCGATTGGCTGGCGACGACCAATATGTCAGAAAGAGTCATCTCAGACTCATTTGTCGGTGTCACAGTCTTTCCCACAATAGTGCTAAAATCATGCAACTTCCTGCAAAGCCGACCAGGTTCAGCAGAGTAACCCGTATTTTAAACGACCATTCAGCCCTAGTCATTATTTTTCGAGCACATTGATTAGAAGAATGGGTCCTAGTTTTAGTGCTTGAGCGTAGACAATGCGTCCAATGTTTCAAAGATCCTGGTTCGAATCACGGGTTATCCAAACCTGACGTTTGAGTCTGAATGGCTGACGATGACCAGTAGGTCAAGAAAGGTCGTCCTGGTTTTAATTGGCTTTATATAACATATAAAAGAAAGGATGGAACCGACAAAATGAAGGGAGACCGGAATGGCTACTTCAGGCTTATTAGTCGTCATCAGCCAGTCCTACCAAATCTTCAGTGCGGGCCACCTGGGATTCAAGCCCGTGACCTTTAGTTATTGAGTCGAACCCTCTACAAATGAGTTTCAGCCTCGTTGCTTTGTCGGTTGCGATCCAGAATATGAATTTTCATAGCGTGGTGTTCACCGGTCTGTTTAAGGCACAACATAACATACAGGAAAAAGAGGAGGTTATGTTTTTTCATTTAATAAATCCTGAAATCATACTTTATCAGTTGTTTACACAGACCAGAGGGAGGCTGAGTCAACAGACTTGCGAAGAAACTTATGTCAAACTTATTCAAGCTATGCAAACATCATCAGCCAATCACAGCCTTGCTCAATCTTTGCAGCGATCTGGTTATGATCATCACAGTAAAGATAAACTAAGTGCAAAACGGCATTGCATAAATGCATCCACATATTGGTCTCAGTCCAATCCACCTGTTCATAAAATTTCATGTAATGACGCATAACTTTATGTGCCACAGAAGAGTCAAGATGCCAGTTGATAGAGTTGGCATCAGAATATCCTGCCTAAAGCGTGAGTTGTTTCGCTTGCAAGATGCCTTGGCCTAAAATGGTCGCTCCTTCAATGTAAAAAAGTATGATTATTCTCTTCACGATGCAATTAAAGCTGTATGGGTCTAGCCTCCCAGCCACCAATTTGTACTCATGTAGGCGGTTCTGAAAGTTTCGTCCAGTTGCTCCTGCGTAGTTCCAGTCCCTATCACTACAGCATATTTGATAGACAACTGCGGAGGTTTCACTGGGTGGCAGTCCGTCCTTAATTGGCATCATATTGCAACAAATTGTTGCCTAAGGTTAATGGTCTATGCCTATTCAAACCTGCCGTCCTATGGTGGTTATATATTTTTTGCCCTTTCTTTAAGCAGTGCTCATAAATGCTGACTTCTGCTTGTGTGGCTAGGCCTCCTATTGGTCAGAAATTTATGTTTATAGTTAATTAGACACATTTAGCCTACCCACAAACGATTCTATTGTTTCAAGGCATGATTTGCCATCATCCTGCTGTCCTCCCATTCACTAAAGTTTCCAATCAAACCCGCACAGCAAGACTGTGCTGTCACTAAAAAAGGTGAGGCCGGCAAAATCTCATCGCAAAATGTCTGAGCACTCGTTCTGGTTAAGTGGGGTTGATCATCAGCGCGTCCATTAGGTTTTCTGTACAATTCCTATCATTTAGCAATCCCTCGACCCTCAGCTTGCTATTTGGCTTATCTAGGCCAACAACGAGGCCGTGAAGACGCAATACAATAGGTAGGATCAAACTCACACCCCTCAGTCTTGGCAGAGGTTGGCCATTAGGCCACTCAGTGCCGAAGACATGCAACTCGGCTCTACTTGAGTGGCTTCTGAAGGTACTAAGAAAGGGATAAAATTATTATCTCTACTGTAAGGAGATAGGGATAGCCTGTCCATGTCAAATAGGGGACTCGGACTAACTTTTTTGTGGCGTTGACGGTGTCAGAGCCCTCTGCTGACCAGGAACGCAGGAACCGCCCCACCCACTCAAAACAGAGGGCATTCCGATAAATTCCAGGTAAATATTCCAGTGTATTAACGCTGGCACTAACCCTAACATAACAGTAAACTGTCACCTTAATCTTAACCCTAACCCAACCCTAAACCTAAACCCTACAGGTTACAGGATAATAACCTTAACCCTAATCCAAATCTATCCTTAACCTCACAATTAAACATACCACTGGACTTAACCCCTTAAGTAATGTTGGTAGAACTGACCAATTGCCGGACAGTTAGCTGTAATGTGCGGACATCTCGGCTCACTTTGCACAATGGAGTCGACTTCAATGCTGACCCCGTGTTTCCGATGTCTGTAGGGGGTGCTAATTAGGGGATATGTCGGGTGTGGGACACCGCGCTGGTAGCAGTAGGTTACTCTATTTGTCTCGCGCAGGTGATAAATGCTCATCATGACCCTAATCCAAATCTATCCTATAACTCAAAATTAAACATACCACTAGACTAAACACCACCCCTCACCCTAATCCCAAAAGTAAGTTCCTTGGAATTTAGCGCAAAGCCGAAGGTATTGTGGACGAGTCGTTTTCCGGTGTTCTGTTTAGGCGGCAATACAAGGCATCCGAGTGTGGATTGGCAGGTGGGTGAAAATTTACGCAGGCATAGTATGGGATTAAGCCGCTCAATACTGCAGTCCCATTTAATTAATCCTTCCCAGTCGCAAACGTTATTTTTTCAGAAGTTCGGTTAACAATTCATGAAAGCTGTCACGGAATGTGTACCTAGCATGGTTCATCCGAGGTCTAACTGGACATTTTCTCTTAACTTCTTATTAGAAAATGACCATATGCGGGTGAATAAGAGGTCGGGAAGTTCCAGGACGTCATTAAATGCTGCTTATTTCGTCATATTTGCCTTGTCAGGTTGAGCGACCATTGCGTTAGTATGCACCTGTGATTGGCTGTCTCAGAGACTGTTTGCGTGCGTTGTCTGGCCGCTCAAAGACCGCGAGAATATGACCTCTTGCTCGTCATGGAAACTGGAGATTAAAAGCATATACGCGCTTAAAGCGGAACAGCCATGGAAACGTTCGTTATTCGTGAACAACAGCAGAAATATCTCTCCCGAAAAGGGATCTTTGGGTGCTGACCTTGTTCATTGGTCTTCAGTGGTATACTGATTTCCGAAAACGTTTTTATTTCAGAACTTCGGTCAACACTGCAGAAAATCTGTCCCTGAATGTGTACAATGGATGACCTATCTCGTGAAATCTCGTGCATTTCATGCGAAAAGGCCAGTTACGCGAAATCAGCCCACAGTGCGTCCCCCAAAATTTTACAGGAGTAAAAGCGACCATTTTTAAAATGCAGGCATATTGTGGTTTAAAAAGTAATATTACATTGTTAAGAAATACTCTTTTTTAGAAAAGTGGCAAATTCCAAATAAATGAAAAATCAATGTAGCTTATTAACCTAAAGTTTTAAATGTCCAGGCTGCCTATTCGTATAAAAAAAACGAATGAATAAAACACCACAAGTAGAATGACGTTTGAATATGATCCATGGAAGTAGTCCACCAGATTACGCAGCCTAAATTTCGAGTATGTATTCCAACACGGTTTCACGAGAATCTACAGTTTCTTCTTCCGTTTATACAAGGTTTAAAATGGGTTTGGCTAAGGCGAAAAGATTTTCGCTTGATCGCGCTGGCAGAAACGTCACAGTAAAAATATTTGATTAGCTGACATGCTGACAGATCGGTCAGTGACTAATACATTAAATAGAATTGCCAGGTGAAATTGTAAACGTTTCATTTTATGCATATTAAAAGGATATTCCTTTTGATTAATTTCTCTAGAGGTATTTCGGATGTTGCATCATAATGACTTTCAGATCATTCTGTAAATAGTGGTGAATAATTTTCGGTTTCCTGTGTTGTATGTACTTATCAAAACCTTAAAAGTATGATTTTTCTTAAAGGTATTTACCGAAGTAGTGAGTTTTGAGATATTTTTGAATGCAGATGGCCGTTTGAGTCACGCGATAAAAGGAACATCCTTACCGAGACAAATAAATACCCACAACACAATTGGACTATTAATAAGACTAATATCAATCTAAATAATTCTTAAAACAAGTTACCTCTTTAAAAACACTTTACTTAGTTATTTGGTTGTCGAATGAAGGCATGCTTAACCTTTTTCCAAGATCAAGTCAAGGAAAAAATAGGGATATTCGACTGGTTTTTTGACTTTGCTAAAAATAGGGGATGCGATGTCTTCTGATAATGAAAGAACTAACTTGTTTCTTTCTATTGGAGCGTTTTTCACCATATTCGCTTACTTTTCAGTCCAGTTCTAAGATTGCAAATGCACAACCGATTGGCCGAATATATACTAAGATTTCGCCAAGAAATATCAATCTTCTGCCCTTTCCTTTTCAATTTTCCTTATTCGTTCATAGTCAACTGCAGATAGCAGACATCTTTCGCGTGCGGCATGTCAGAGAATAATGAGAGCATGTGGTGGCTTTTTGTATAAGTGTTTGTTTACGGTCAAAATTATTGGTGTGGTTAAGCAAAGCACACTCACTCAAGTGTATTACTGATTTTTTTTAGCATAAGACGTCACAAATTTAGAAAACTGAATTTTTAAAACTAAATCCATCTGTGTTTTTCCGAAAACAATGCAATTTCTGATTTTCGTGAATGCAAGATCAAATCTTCCGTTATCTGAAAGGATAGATTTGAAATTTTCTAGCTTGTCTTAAAACTCGTTTATAGTACAATGCGCACAAACAAGGTTTGGTCCTGAAGGTGCAATAACGTAAGAAAACACCTGGAAATAAAAAAAACATCGGATTTGACCACATTTTGGCCAGTTGTGCCTTCAATAAACAGATTTGAATTAAACTCTTCCTTAGTAAACATCTTTTTGCGCCTCAAATCAATACAAAGACACAATTAACCACCTCAAATGTGTGCCATAAATTTCGAGGATGACATTTAATGCGTTAGGCAATCTACTGTAAGTTGCAGGAATCCTCTTAAAGCTTCTTTAGACTGTAAATACGAAAATACGTGTTATACGGACCATCTTCAAAATATCGAATAAAGGCGACCTTGAAAAAGTGCCCCGTAGTTACGCCGTTACCTCATGGTATTGACCTTTATAGTTTGAAGTATCAACCACAGAGGGAAGCGTCAGTACTACGCAATTGGCTTGAATGACTTCAACAGCTCGAGGATAATGCACCTCCCGTGAATTTCAGGTGGTCGATAGGTTGCTGCGCAACCTCCCCCAATGGATTGCATTCGTTTGGGTTCCTATCTCCCCTATTATTCGCGAGTAGTGTTCACGTTATCTAAACATTGTTCACTTTCATTCAAGCATGAGCACAAACAGATATGTTGCCTTCTCGAAGTAAATCCAGTCCGACAAGCTAACAAAGACCACGAACAGTTACCAACTGTTAGGCCGGACCTGACATATACTTTTTCTCAGTCCCTCTGCTATCGTAGCTGGGCCACATTTTCTCCGACATGGGCTTGTCTTCTTGTGATCTCTGTAACCCAGTCGGACCGTGTTACTTTTGGCAAGCCAGATAGACCTTTGTGTACCCATTGCTCATTGAATAAATACCCAATCCGTAGCGACCTAGAGTAAAGGGAGAAGAAGCCCACAACAAAACACCCGCATTTTCTGTTCTCTGCAATTTTGGCCGATTTGAGACTGACAGATGGTTTCTATTCGTGACCTTTGCCACCCATCGATGTGACACTAATGAACTTTAGCTCGATGAAGGGCTTATGACCCATGGACTAGACCCCGCCTGTGGACCGTCTGCTTCCTGTGCATGCGTTTGTGCTATTGGTTCCAGCTGGTGGTCAGAATTCTGGTTGGTTTGTTCGGGGGGGGTGAAGGATAAACCAGAAATAGTTGTGTATCCAAAGGCTCTAGCCATCACATCTCTATTAATGTTCAATTTTTGCGATGAGGCAAAATAAAATTGGTAAACGAGGATAAAATGATGGATTTTATTTCACAGGCGAGGGACGCTGGCACCATTTTTATCTCAAAAATACCTGAACAAGTTCATTTATTTAAATTTCTAAAAATTGCTTAGATCAGCCACTGAGTCATAGACATTCGCTGGGAAATATGATGACTTGCATATCCACAGATAGGAGTTGTCTAACTTCAATATTTTGACTGGGTGATATCCAAAAGCCCTGCTGGGGGATGTGCTATGTGGCAGTTGTCATTCTCTATAATTTAATTAATTAATTAATTAATTAAAATTTAAAATTAAACTTCTGATCATGACGCGGTTCACCTACCATTGGCAATCCAACCGTTGTAGATGATACTGTTCAGTTTGTGCCTAACGAGAAGCTGGACACAGGGTTGATAAATTGCACATGAAATATTGCATGATAATAACTGACTTTCGCAGTACTTGCCATAATCTCTCATCCCGCAATTTTCTGAGACTGGTGCCAAAACAGACTTAAGGGTCCCCTAACATTCCGCGTGTGCTTATGGTAAATACTCCAGGTATCAAATGGCTAATTTTGTATTTCCTCTGAAATCAATTGCCAACTAGGCATAAATCAGTCTACTTGAAGGTCTATAGGCGAAGAATGAAATATGCTACGCATATTTGAGCCGACTTGAATAAACCACAGCGAGCTAAGCACATAATATTCCTTAAACTGCTGTCATATAGTCAGTAGTTAATGTGAGGGTTAAAAGTGGATTCATGTTCACGGCACAAGTACAAGCTTAATGCCCAGACAAGTGTTTCAGCCAAACCACTTGACAAACTACGTTGGCAATATAGGTTCTGTCGGACTTCGCCTGAAATCTCAAGTCCAGACTGATTAACTCTAAGTTAGAGGTTTATTTCTACGGAAAGTAAAAAGCCACGATTTAAAAGCTAAAATATCTACCATAAAGCCCATGGGGAATGCCAAGGGACTACTAGAGAGCCGAATCCCTGACAGCTGTAACATGCAGCAGCAGAATATCAGCAAAACAGGGGTATCTGGGATTTTACCTAGTCACTGTGTTGTCTATTCCTGTTTGAATAAATACCAGATCTGCAGCGACAGAGAATGACAGGTGATGAGGCACTGATGAACTTCGGTTCGATGAAGTGCTTATAACCCATCTGCTAGACCAAGTGTGTGAACTGTCTGCGCCGTACTCTAGTGCATGTTGGTGTTTCCAGTCCCAGCTGGTAGTCAGGGATATGATTATATGAATGAAGGCAGAATAAGCCCGAAACAGACTGTATCAATCTACCCATATTCTCTGTGGTGTTTCGTCTCTGCAATTATAGTTTGGCCAACTTCGGCCTGGTAATTGGTTGCCTGTTCGTAAACTTTGCCACCCATACGGAGCTTGTTTGCTTTGGGAAGCCACAAGATGGGTGTGCGCCTTTTCCTGGTTGAATAAATACCCGATCTGCAGCGACAGAGATTGACAGGTGGTGAGGCACTGATGAA